>DF364357.1:0-10905 GCA_000787875.1 Solanum virginianum | reverse complement strand
CTCGGAGGTTGATCAACATCGATCTGCTCCACAATGAATAGTTTTCCATCCCTATAAGCTGTACAGTGGTGAGAACGCATCCCGGAGTATCCAAGTTATGAAGATACAATAGATGATTTCGCCTTCTTTCAATCTGATTAAGTGTCTCGACTTGATCCGTACGGTTCGCAGTGCCATGGTTAGCAATGCCAGCAGCAGGGTCTGCTATTGATTTGAGATGACCTTCTCAAAATTGAAGAATCTACGCTCTTCACACCTACTCTGATACCATGTTAATTGGACTGCATGTGAGGAGAATTGAAAGAAGAAGGAGAAGATGAGGTCAGTTCTTTAGAGAAGAAGAAGATGTATTGAATCAATTGTACAACAACATACAACAAATGTATATATGTACAAGTGATGGTGCATATTGCCTACCATGAACCTCTTCCCACATGATCATTTCTATACTAACTAACTAACTAATTATTAATTAATTGTAACTAACTATAATAACCAATTAACTAACTAACTAGGCTGATTAGCAATGTACACTTCCAATAGTCAAAACCTTCAGTTACATAAAGGGACTGACCAGATCCTTGAAAAAGAAGTGTGATGAAAGTCCAAAAAAATAACCAGGAGCAGCTCACTCATTTAGGGGTGAAACAATTGATCCAAAGATCAAAGAGAAAACATCTTTGACCTGGACTGATGCAGCTACTTCAGCTTTATTAGTGACAAATCTGATTGCTACGGTAGGAAAGGAAGCAAAAGAATTCACGAGAATTGATCGAGATGAGGAGTCCACTGCTCAAAATTTTCAGAATGTTGCGAGAAAAGGTGACATATCCCCTAGGCAAATAGAAAAAGAAAAATCAGATGGCAAGCAAAGAGAGGACCAACTTAGACAAATGAATAATGATATAATTCAAGTCATTACTGAAGTTTCATCCAAGTCAAAGACATGGGCAAAACAAGGTGAAGATGAAAAATATCAAAATAATGATGAGGATTTCTTTGATGATGATGAGGAAGACAATATGTTGGATATATATTTTGATAAAGTGGCTAGAGATGGAGATATCTCACCTAGGCAACAAAGAAGTGGAAGCACAAAAAGAAAAAAGAAAATACATGGAAGACAACATAGTTGGGAGGGTAAAGTGATCGAAGAGTTTATTCCTAGACACCTACCGATGCAACTGGCAAAGCAAAATCATATGACGATGTCAATAGCTTCAGAAAGATTCAATACATCCAAGACAAAATAATGAACTATCAATTGTTTTTGGACAGATTTGAAGAAGAAGACAAGAGGAATATATTTCAGGTTACTTTAGACGGGTAGTCTATCCTTTGTAATTTATACATTTGTAAAAGGAAGTTTGAGTTTGAAAGCTCAATTTTCTTCTTGGCTTTTATATTTTACATTATCTAAGCATTCTCATTTGTAGTATCATCATAGAGTATATAACAAACTCTGTGGTGATCGTAAAATATTTAGTTCTCTCTAGTTCTTATTTTCTTCATGCTTGTTAATTAGTGAAGTTTTAATACTTCATTAGGACTGGTAAGGTAAGGTCTAACCCTCCTTGCTTGTACTTATCCGTGACATATTTTATTAAAAAATACTTTTTAAAGATTAATTTTCTTGAGAACTTTCTTTAAAACAAAAGTATCCATTGAAAAATCATTAAAAAGGAGAAATGGTGGACCGACTAGAATTAGTAAATAATCGCATATATATAAATAAGTCTTTGAATTTGTTCGATTTTTCTCTCAGGTGCCTCAATTATGTTATCTTCCTATTGAATCTCTGAATCATCCATAATTCATATCTTCTAAACGCACTTAGCTGGCATGGAACAAAATTTCAACACATATTTTTTTCATTATATGTGTGAAATTCATCGTTCCCACATAAAATTACAACCAATCAAAATTTTACGCCTTTAAATTAATTTACACATCATCAACCTAAAATAAAATTCAAATAAAATCTAAAAGGTAAAGAGTAAAGATACTTTATTTCTCCACTATACTACTACATGTTCAGTGATAGTAAGGAGAAAATTCTAACAAATTGATTTTATTTCAATGATTCTAGAGTCAATTATACTATTCAGAACTAAATTCGTCAAATTTCGAGTGATTTTGGGTGTTTTGTTGAAGGTATCATTGAAGATTACATGCAATTTTAGAGTCCGGGGTGCATCTATATCTAGCTCAAACGCATGACTCATATGAATAAGACTGCATTCTATTTGAATCAATCAACTTAGCACACTAGTCGACTTCTCTCAAGCCTGATGCAGTCTTTCTACTATTTTGATTACTTTATCACAGAAGAAATCATTAGTAAGGATCAAAACTTTACTATCTTTACACCTCATAGATGAGGAATAGTCGAAAGGTTTAGAGCACCGTATGAATTGTCATAAGTTTCTTATGGAATAACTCTATTGCACAATTTAGAATATGAAAGAAGGAAAATTTTTTCCTAAATGTCAATGTATAGTCCCTCATTATAGAAGTGGGGTGGACTCACAATCATAAATAAGATCCTACAGACATGGCTTCATAGACACCCTAGGACACTTGAGCTTTGTACTCTAATACTAAGTTTGTCGCATCTCAGGAGGGTAACCTTGACGTGGCCGACACTTGAAAATCATTATTGGCTCCCAAGTGAACCACTTGACCTTATCACACATTTATTTATTCATTTAAATTAGCAAAAGACTTAAAATAAAGAGACAATATTCTGGGCAAATTCAATCAACATTCTAACTTAATGTATAGTTTTAAAGAAACTCAGTCAAGAGATAAATATCTTAATATCAACTCATTACTATCTAGTCTATAAAGTCTTTATCTCTACAATCTAGATGGTGCCAATGACAGGTTCATCGCTACTTTAAAATAAAGATAAAAGTACTAAACTCAAAAGCAAGAAAGACATAAGTGATATTCTTCGAATGCAGGGAAGGATCCTTAACAAATTGCTTGTTGATGATCTCTAATACCCGTCTCTGCATCATGAAAAGATGCATACAAAAATGGATATTAGTATGTGGAATGTATGACTATGCAAAATAGTTAGAAAGGAAAGAACACAATCAAAGATACTCAACTCAACTCATGAGACTCAAATCAACAATCAACTCGACTCAGGAGACTCAACTTAACTCAAGAGTCTTAACTTAACAATTAACTCAACTCAACTCATAAAGATGAGAAACTTAATCAGAATGTCATAAGTCTAAGGAACATATATGATTTAGAACGAGACGAAATCATATACAATCCAATCTAATCATTAGAGTACTATCATGACCTGTTTGGGAGTTTCTCTTATTTGGCAACAATCACTTATTATCCAGTGATAGTACAATAAGACAACGTTGTTTCCATGTTTGTTCAATACTTTACCAAGATTAAGAACGAATTAACCAATCATAGATACAATAATCAATCAAGTCTATTATTTTTCAGGGACCTATCAGATAGGAAATGTTTGACTTAATGGTTCAATCCTCTCCTGCATTTTGTGATGCAGTTATTGAGTTCAAGTTGGACTTACTCTCCTTCAATTCGGCGTTTAATACTCCTCCTAAGATTCAATGCTCACAGAATAATCAATTTCAATCTAACCAAAGATGAATCCAAACATACCTTGCTTAACCAGAGAAGTTTGAGGAGAAATTAACTTAAATTTGAAACCCCACTTGAATCCTAGCTTAAATCCCCTTGATGGAGTGACTTGGAGAGGAATTCTTAGGAGTGAATGAAATAAATTAAGTGTTTAACTTGAAATGAGCCTGAGAAATAGAGTATGGGCTAATTTAATGGTCAAAGTATTGTATAAAAACCTTAAAAAGTCTTGAAAGTGAACCAAATTACCAAAGAGTCCTTAATGAAATAGAGGCAAAAATTGCACTAGGCACCTGCACGGAAGGCTCCATGGTCCATAAAGCTCTTTACAGTCCGTATTGGCCTTTGTGAACCTACCTCAAGGTACAAAATGGTGATTTACAAAATTGGGGTGGCCCTTCCATGAGTACCACCATGGTATATGGTGCTTTCCACGAGCCGTGGTGTTTTTCATAATGGGAACACCTCTTGGCAGCCTCCTCTTGACCAAGGCAGTCCCCAAAATGCCAAAGTGTGCCTTCATAGACCACACCACAGTTAGTGATGAGGTCCACAAGTCATACTGGTGCTCGTGGTGGCACCCTTAGAAAAGGCAACCTCCGTTTCATAGGGGTTAATGGCTAAGGCCATTTTCACGGGCCCTTTCATGGTCCATGAATCCTTTCACGGGTTGTGAAAGGCTCCTTGAAAGTGAGCCTTGGTAAAAAAAACTCCTCGAAATTAATTTTCTTGCCTTTTTGAGTCCTTCCAAAGCTTGGGTCCTTACACCAATTTTGCCAATACCTAGTATGTACTATTTTTTGCCATTTTCAAATGACACATCTCTACCTTAAAGTGCCTTTAGTGAGAGGAAGCTTTCAGCATCACTAGTCATGTGTTAACAACCATTATCCATATACCAATACTGGCTGTGATTTCTTCCACTCACCCGCACATATATTATTTGTTAGATTTGGGAACTCATTTGAGTCTGAGTCCCAAGAAATTAGATAAAGGAGCAACAAGTGATTTTCTTGCCCAATAAGGTAGAAACAATTTCTTTTCTCCAGTAGCAATCTTTGAGTTTAGCATGCGACCAAGTTTAGTCTTAAGCTTTTTAATTTTGGCATAATTCATAAGACTTTCTTCAATATTTTTTCAACGAGGGGCAATCTGTTTTTAGATGCCCATTCCTTCCACAATTGATAAAGAGAAGATTATCAGCCAACATTGACATATTTGTTATGAGGGTTGTAAGGAGTATTTTTTTCTCAACATAACCCAGATTGTTTCCATTGTTGAATTCTTGATTGGTGATATTATCTAAGATCTTTGAAAAAGTGGTCCACTTAAGTGATTTATTCAGTTCTTCCTTAGCTCTGACCAACTTTAACTCAGCATCTTTTAATTTCTTCTCTAACTTAAGCTGTAAGTTACTGATTTCATTTTTTCGTTTCAACTGAGATATGAAACTATTCATTAGTTTGTCTTTAAGAACTATATTCTCAGACCCCAGTGTATTTAATTTCTTCTCCAATTTAGACAACTGAGTCATTAAAAAGATTTTTTTCATCTTGAAACATATCTAGAGAATTGTTCAAAAAATCATTTTCAAATGGCTAATTCACAAAGAGAATCGATCAACACAACAACTAATTTTCTCAATTGTTTAAGAGAACAGAGTTCAAGATTTTGTTTAAGATCCTCAAGGGTTACCTTATCATCGCCTTCATATCTTTCATCAGATTTTGCCATGAAGGCAAACATTGAGATGTACACACCTTCACCATCCTTGATAGCTAGCATAGAAGCATCACCAGAATGTTCAAATTCTTCAAATTCACTTGAGGATTCACTTGAGGAGTTTCCCCAAAAGACTAAGATCTTTCTTTACAATTGATCAACAACAACTCTACTTTTAGATCTTCTAGGGACTTTGTCCCTCCTTTTACCTTTATCATCTCTATCAGTCTTTCTATAATCCTTATATCCTTTGATTAGAGGATAATTTCTCATTTAATGTCTAGGTTTTCCACATTTGTGACACAAATCAATTGCGTTGGCAGGTTTGCTTGATCTATCTTTTTGAAAATCATACTTTCTAATTATCTTCTTGGACATTCGAGTCAAATAATCCATGGCTATTTCTCCTTAACTATGATCACTAGGAGTCACTTTGAGTCCAAGAATTGTCCTTCTTTAGATCCTTCTTAGTGACATCTTGTTGCTTATTGAGTTTAGATCCTTTGTTTCAGTTTTGACATCCACTTTGCTTTCCAAGATTTACAAAGCACCTAGAGAACCTTTCGAATTTGCTTGCTTGTGTTGATGGGTTCTCCCAGACTCTACGTTCATTAGTAATTGATGTGAACCTGGTATGCATTTCCTGATCGGTCACCCTCCTTCCTGGTAAAGTTCTTCTATTGATTTATTAGCATATCAACTTTCGATTCCTTCACTTGAGTGGTGTTTTCATGCGATATTCTCAAGCAATTTTAGATCTCCTTAGCCATCTCACAAGCTGAGATGTGATTGTACTCATCAAGTTTATCCCACAGATGAGTATCTTCTTAGCTCTGGAGTTCTTCTTGACTTTTTTCCTATTAGCTTCATTGTACTCCCTACAAGTTTTAGGAACTAGTCTTGTAATATCACCTTCTTTGACTTCATTAATTGGCACATGAGGTCTATCAAGACGATATCCCAAAGCTCACTATCCTCAGCCATGAGGAAATCATGCATCATAATCTTCCATCAACCATAGAATTGACTATTGAAAAGAGGAGATCAAGTAGTTTATTGTCCTTCTTTCAAATTCGTAAGAGCAACCATTCTTCAATAAGATTTTCTCTAGGTGTTAATCTTTTAGAGAAAAACTGTTCTGATACTACTTGTTGGCCTACACGCGTCTACTCTAATAAGAGATCAGGTCTCTTAGTACAGAAATTAAGAAAGACAGTAAGTAATAACACAATAATTTTAACATGAAAAAACTCTTTACTCACGGGAGAAACAACTATGACCTGATCCATAGGATTTAAGCCCAAATTCCACTAACTTCAAGGAGCCAAATGATTACAACACCTTGTAATCTGAGGATAGATCCACAAATCCTTTTTTCCTTACAAGAAAGTGAAACCCTCTTCAACTAAGCTGCAATAATGCAGCCTACTAAACTAATCCAATAAGAACTAGCTTAGACTTCAACTTCCATCCTAGCTACCTCAAGCTATGGATACCAAGCAAATCACAATGAAACTTCAAATTGAATCACCAGATTCCATTATAGATTAGGATCTGATTCACATTAAGACACGCAGAAATGCAACTAAAGAAGTTTTGAAATGATCAACAAAAGCTTGAATACTATGGTTCTTCTTTTGAGTATTTTCAGAATGTAAAAAATGATTTTTTTGTTGTGAATATTGGAAGTGATGACTTCGGCTCATTTTCTCTTTCAATATATACCAAGCACTTGATGTAGAATAACAGCCTTTAGGATCACATAACTTGGAGCAATATTATTGGCCAGTAGGCCTACCACTCTGCACCAACTCGAGCACTATCACAGTTTATTATTTGTAGTAAAGAATGTCACTTTCAGTTAAAGGCTAGTACGACTAGTCCTTACATTTAAGATGAGATCGGGTCTCATCCCAGAATTTATCAATGCGTACACTTTAATTTCATTATCTTAACCATATATGACACATGACATGTGACATTTAAAGTTAAAAGAGTTTATGAAATGTAAAAAGTAACATTTTCATTTTGAAAACAAAATCACAAAGAGAGCATCATAAGTAAATTAATTAAAACATAGGGAGTACAAAATGTAGAAATTAAAACCCTAGAATTTTGCTAAATCCATGATATCTTTGTCACGCACAAGTTTGTCCATGTACTTTTCCTCCAAATCCATTTGCACAGCAATTCCAGTCTCACATTCAGTATCATACAACCAAAAAATTTGACTGTGTCTTGATCCAAAATGCATTAAACTTGGTTTTCCCCAACCAAAATCAGTTTTTTGTACAGGGAACCTGCATAAACTCGAGCACGTAAAATTCACAACTTCATTGTCTCCTCCCCATTCTAATCCCGCGTAACTATCCTTGTATAAGTCGATAACTAAGGAGACTATCTCATCCGAAGTAGCTTTGGCACATTTATGGATAGTTGCTTGAACTGACTCTCTTATCAATTTCACTACGTGATGCAATGATTCGATTTCTATTTCATCGTTGTGTTCAAACTTTATAGGAATTTCAATAATAAGATTCCCAAAAGAGTTGACAATTTCAGGAAAAGCCTCAACCTTACCACGTAAGTTAAGTGGAAATGACATTATAGACCGTTTCAAATCTGGACTTCTTGCAGCGCGGATTAATGACCTCCATAAAAGTGATGTAATCATCTCAACTCGCGAAGGTTTGAAACCCAAACCTTCGCCTGTTGAGTCAAATTTCTCTCTGAGCCTCAATATGGCATCTTCATCGAAAACAAACTTTCTTGCTATTAACTTTGACTCTATACGTTTCCCTTCGTCAATGGGAGGCTCAAGAAGGGTGCTCAAATCTTTGGAAGGGAAAAGAGTGCCCAAATTGAAGTTCATGAAGTTGATTTCCTTAGAAGGGGTCCCAAGTTTACACACTTTAGCCCATTCATAAACGATTTTGAATGCGGTGAATCCATCCGTAGCTGGATGTGCATTGCTAATAGCTAGGGCTAGACCACCGCATTCAAAAGTTGTGACTTGCACAACCAAAAGTGGCGAGAGGAATAAATTCGTCTCGTCCACATCCATAATGCCATGAGGCCAAAATGATAATGCTAGATCATTGTCTTTTTTGGCTTGTTGGAGGAAATCATCTAGCTTACAATTGACTGTTGCTTTTATAAACATTGCACCTTGATCAAGACAAAGAACTGATGATTCATCTTCCGCGAATCGACCAGCTAAGGGGTAAACATGTGTTAAAATCCTTGATAAGGACTCTTCGAGCTCTTCATTTTTCGAATTTTTGTCACAATAAGGATAGAAAAGAACAAGAGGCAAGTGTGCTGCTAAAGGGTAAACATGTGTTAAAATCCTCGATAAGGACTCTTCAAGCTCTTCATTTTTTGAATTTTTGTCACAATGAGGATAGAAAAGAACAAGTGGCATGTGTGCAACGTCAGCCACTTGATCAAAAAAGGATAACTTGTAATGTTTAAGGTTGTTTGGCGTTGGTGATGATGGTTTTATGAGGTGTTTGGACAAGACTTTAATTTGCATTGGATCTTTCATGATTTGATGTAATCTAAGTTGTGGAAAACTTTGGAGTAAAAAGAATGAAATGAACAAGTAATGTAATCTAAGTATGAACTTAAGGAAAACGGAGAAAAAGAGAAATGGAGAGGAGTTAAATCGTTCAAATCCGATTTTCTAAAGATATTCTTTCAAAACTACTTTTAAATACAAAACAATCCGTTAAGATATAGT
Source organism: Solanum virginianum (assembly GCA_000787875.1). Classification (NCBI taxonomy): domain Eukaryota; kingdom Viridiplantae; phylum Streptophyta; class Magnoliopsida; order Solanales; family Solanaceae; genus Solanum; species Solanum virginianum. Next base: position 1,805 of record DF364357.1, on the reverse strand, counting down.
ATTAAAAATTTGAATGAGAGGACAGACATTACTGATTGAAATTCGTAAACACATGCATGTTTGTCATGATGCGAAAGGAGGATTACGGTCTTGAATAGCACAAATACGATGACCATTAATAATTGTTAAGATATTGTTTCCACCTAGGGAAAATGGTCAAAAATATTCATGAAATATTTGAAATGGAGTAGAAATATCCCTCGTTATATTTTAGCTCAAAAATAACCCTTTCTTATATTTTTTGACTAAAAAATACCTCTTCGTTAAATTTTTGGCTAAAAAACATCCTCGTCTTAGCAGAACTGAAAAAGGACCAAAAATACCCCTAACTATTAGAAATGGAGCAAAAATATCCTTTATTACTTTTCGATAAAAAATACCCCTTCGTTAAAATTATAAAGTTATTATTTAAAATATCTCTCTTTCATTAAAAATCCAACCCCAACCCATCTTCAAATCAATTTTTATCAAACTTTGAGTCATCTAGATTCTTACTATATTAAAAAAAAAAAATTATTTATAGTCTCAACTGAATTATCTCTTGAAAATCATAACTTATATTGTCGTATTATATTGCTAACATGAGCACAATAGTTTCTATACAAGCTTCGTAGGTTCAAAAAATTTGATGAACTGGATCTTATTAAACTCAAGAAACTGATTGAAGAAAGGGCAACAATTATAACGAGGTTAAATCAATGTTACCATTCAGAGATAGACTTTTTGAGACGTTTGCAATTGAAATGGCAGTCTCTTTTGACATGAAAAGGCTAGCCTCAGACCTAATATTCGAAGAAAAATCTCGTGTCCCTAAATAGGATTCCACGTGGATTGATCATGTGGCTTTTTTTTGTCCAATGCATGGTGTCATTTCCGTTAGGGGAAGGGGTATCTTTTTTGCAAATTTTTAAGGAAACTGTGTTTTTGAACTAAAATCTAACCAAGGAGTATCTTTGTTCCATTTTTGATAGTTCAAAGGTATTTTAAACTCTTTTTTATTTTCGTTAGAGAGGGGCATTTTTTAGCCAAAAATATAATTGAGGGATATTTTTGCTCCATTTCAAATAGTTTGAGGATATTTTAGATCATTTTTCCTAATTTATATGATTTTAATATGACTGGGCACGAAGCTCAAAAAAGAAAGGGAGATTTTAAAAATGTGTGACTATAAATTTTCTCATTATTAAGAATAAAATCAACATTTTAAAATTTAATTATCATCAACTATAAAAATTTGAGTTACATGTGTGTCATATGAATTGGAATAGGGAAAATACTCCTACTGCCAGATACCAACCAGAAAACTTACTTGAACGAGTAGTTTTTAATAAATAATTATTGATTTTAATGATACTTTTTATTTATCACAATTTATAGCGATACATAGCAAGATTGTGATAAATTTGCACTTATATTTAAAGTGAATTATGCATGCAATATAAATATATTATAAGTGTTTAAAAATATATTATGATTATTTGGTAAGAAATGGACACAATGTATACTAAAGTGTGTGATAAATGTATTATACATTCATAAACTTATATTATATATAGTTCTTTGTAATATGTATTAAAACTTTAATATAAACATATTATAAGTGTTCAACAAAAAATTATTATTATTATTATTATTATAAATAATAAATATTTTTTTATTATAGTAGATCTAGGTAAGTTTTCCTTATTAAAATATTAATGTCCAACTAAATTCTTTCTCAACTTGCCCAATATCTATGGGCTGTATAGGTCTGGTTTATTTATTATTATTATTATTATTATTATTATTATTATTATTATTATTAT
>DF364358.1:0-29843 GCA_000787875.1 Solanum virginianum | reverse complement strand
TCCATGCCAAAAATAGGACTCAGACAAGCTTTTAATCAACACCAACCTCCAAGTAATCCTCAACTTGACCAATCACTAATAGAATCAGATACTAGGCATCAAGACGAGCATCTTGATACCCATATTGACATAGTTTAGGCTTATGGGATAAATAGTCAAAAGTAGGGCTAAAACTCAAAAGTCTTAAATCTGAAAATTGACTTCAATATTAGATTCTACACTAAAAAGGAGTTCGTAGGTGAAAATCCTACTATAATTGAGTTCAAATCAATGGAGAAATCCTCGTTTAAACTTTCAAAATCATAGACCGAAAATATCCAATTTTGAACATTCAAAATCATCAAAATCTAAGCAAAAAACAAAGATAAAATCTCTGAAAATGTTCTAAACGATGTTGGAAATGCTTACCTAAAAGATTTTGCTGAAGACTCTCTTCGAAAATCACCTCCCAAAGCTTGAAAGAATGATAATTGAGTGAAAATAGGGGTTTTACAGTTTTAACACTACCCTGGTATTAAATACATTATTTTTTCTTGTTTTGTGAGACTCATGCTATAGTACTCTTTTTATGATATTGTTATATTTATGCACATATTTTAGAGGATATTACTATCTAGTGTTTATTTCATGTTGCATTGTAACACCCCCTGATTACGAGTAGGTGGCAAGTTTGAAGTATCATAACACCCCTTGTTCACGAGTAGGTGGCACGGTTGAAATATTATTCCACCTGTTGATCACCAGTAGGTGGCAAGATTGATGTATTGTAATAGCATTGATCATGAATAGGTAGCAAGGTTGAAGTATTGTAACACACGTTGATCACGAATAGGTGGCAAGGTTGAAGTATTCTAATACCCTTGATCACGAGTAGGTGGCAACATAGAAGTATTGTAGCACCTCTTGATCACAATTAGGTGGCAAGGTTGAAGTATTGTAATACCCTTGATAACGAGTAGGTGGAAAGGTTGAAGTATTGTAACACCCCTTGATCATGAGTAGGTGGCAAGGTTGAAGTATTGTAATGCCCCTTGATCACTAGTAGGTGGCTAGGTTGATGTATTTTTAATACCCTTGAATATGAGTAGGTGGCAAGGTTGAAGTATTGTAACATCCCTTGATTACAACTAGGTGGCAAGGTTGACGTATTATAATACCCTTAATCATGAGTAGGTGGCAAGGCTGAAGTAATATAACACCTGTTGATCACGAGTATGTGGCAATGATGAGACTTGTAATACTCCTGATCATGAGTAGGTGACAAAGTTGCAAGACACTTGATGAATGATTGGATGGTAGTTGATATCTATTGTATAGATTGCTTATGACCCGATAATGCTGTATTTGTGGGAGATCCTATAAGGCTTTACATATATATTCATTATGTACCAACCTCTTTGGATACAGGTGTATGATTCTTTGTTATTACATTACTTGTTTGATTTCTCTTGCCCTATTGGTTAGACCTACTAGGTATATTTCGGTGTACTCACCCCTACTTTGTTTCCTCCCTGCAGATCGTGCATAAGGTTCAGGACTGGGTAGTTGATTATTTCATCTGAGTATTATTGATACCTTCCTGCAGATCGTGCATAGGGTTCAGGACGAGGTAGTTGATCATTTCATCTAAGTAATATTGATACCCTCCAAACCCTACTGGTGAGGCTCAGACTCTGAGTCGCTATAGATCTTTGGATCCTCTTTTATTTCCTTTCTCTCAGACTATGTATCAGATATTATGAGACAATATGGTATTTACTTTTGAGACAGTTGTATTTACTCTTCATTACTATTTTAGATGCTCTTGTACTCATGACCCCAGATTTTAGGAGATTTTATTATATCCTATGAGTTATTTCCACTTTATTTATCTTTATTTAGTTGCGATCTATTTTGAGTCATGATACTTTCCTCCTCTTGTATTAGCTCTCAAATTAATCAAAGTGATTATGAGGATATGAGTTCCATTGGATATTTATATGAATCTTATAATAATTCCAAAACATATAAGATTTAATTAGAAAAAATCAAAAGAGACAAAAATATCCATTCTTAAAATTGGTGATAGGATCTTCGAAACCCCACCTATGGGTCATAGTCTTGTCTCTGGCTCATAGATAACTTTCGTGGAAGTTACAAACTTTTTATTACTCTCTCATGCTCATATACGAATGACCATCTATGGTCTATAGTAACTTCTACGAGCCATAGAGGCAGCTCATGGAAGGAGTCCCAAAAGCTCAAAATATTGCTATATATAGGGGGACTGCAAAATGTACATTACAAACTATAAGAATTATTACAGATCATGAAACCATCTCATGGACACTAAAACGGGGTTGAACTATTTATGTGATGGTTCATGACCACCTTTCTATAGGTTGTAGGAACTAGTCTGGGCTGCAAAGATCCCTCGTGGAACACAAGGCATTTAACCCCACTCTAAATATCATTTATGAAACCGATATCTATGGTTTGTAGAGTTATCTAGAAGCCACGGTTCATAGATCACGTCCAAAAAGTTAATTTTTCTAAGTATAGAAGCCAATCACGAACTCATCTACGGACTGAAGAACCTTCCACAAGCGTGGTGACTGAAATTTCTCAGATTCTACAAGAATTTTGGACTTAGTTTAGGATATTTTAGGGGTGTTGTAATATGTCCACCTTGAGATCATTCATCCTTGAATGATAATGAAACTAGAAGAGACATTAAGCATATATACAATCAAACCCCTAATACTCAAACGCTCAAACTCAGAATTTCGGAATAGGAATAGTACCTTTAGTGTCATTCCTTATAGGCATGAATTGATGTGGATACTTGGTCTTCATATCTTTCTCAACCTTTAATGTAGATTCTTTAACAAAAAGATTTCTTCGTAGAACCGTGACAAATGTAACCTCCTTGGTCCTCAATTTAAAAACTTGGTGATCAAGGATTTGGACAAGAATCTCCTTATATGACAAATTATCACTAGCCCTAACACTTTTAATAGGATCCACTATTGCAGGATTTCCCAAACACTTCTTTAACATTCAGATATGAAACACAGGATGATAGAGGCTATTTTACATATATTGAGGTCAGATATGAAACACAGGATGATAGAGGCTATTTTAAGGATATCTCTAACTCATAAGCTACATTCCTAACCAATTTTATAATTTGATAAGGACTAATATAACACATACCATGTTTTTCTCTCTTTTTGAATCTCGTAACATCTTTTATAGGTAAAATCTTCAAATACACTCAATAATTTATGTCAAACTCCAAATCTCTTTGTCTGACATTACCGTAGGATTTTTGGTGACTTTATGCAGTCCTCAACCTCTCTTGAATGATTTTCACTTCATAGCTTGATGAACTAAATTGGGTGTTTTCCTTATCCATGAAAATTATTGTTTTACCCTTTTGTAAGTTGCTTTGGGACTATTTTGAACGATTTGTACTGTTGGGACTGAAATCTTGATTTTTAAAAGTTGAAAAATATGAATTTGGCATTTTGGAAGCTTAAGTTGTTGAAAAAGTAAATTTTTGCACCATTCTGTATTTCGAGTGTTGGATTGGGGATATGTCAATTGCATTAGCTCCAGAACGTCAAAAATGGTTTATGAAAATCTATAAAACTGAATTCAAAGTTAAAATGAGGCTTTTAGGTCCAAAGTTGTATTTGTTAGTTGTTTGTGGTACTAAAGTTTGATTTTTGTCAACATTTGGAGTTTGGAAGCTTGGATCAGAATTGTGATAGTTCCAATAGTTTTGGATAGTGAAACTAATGATATAAATGGTCTCATTATAATTTTTGGAGTTGCCGAGGGCAATTTTGGTATTTATAGTTTTAAACTAGTTTATTTTACTTGCATTGGTAAATGTGTCATGAAGACTTCGGAATTAAATTTTGATTATTCTGTTAAGTCTAAATCACTGTTTCTAGTATGGGTATGTAGAAATTTTGTATAATTCTGATTTCAAATGTGTTTCGAGTGCCTATTTTAAATTTTAATTATTGGTTGATTTTAGCTGGTGCAGTCCATATTATTACTCTGCATTCACATCCAGTGCTCTGCATTCGTGGGGAGCACCTGATCATTATCCATATTTGCAGAGTATTCTTGGATGCTCAGCCTCCATATTCGGGGGACCCCATTCGCGTTCGCAGAGTACATTTTACCTGAACATTTTTAAAACCTGAGAATCACCATTTTTATTTCATTTTTGAACTTATCAAGCTTTTCGGGCAATTGTTGGAAAAAGTTTTCGATGATTTGACCTCAGTAAGTGCTTTTAATAAAAATTTAAGTGTTTTCCATGAGTTTTATCCTAGTTTTGGCTTAAATTTCATGATTTTAAATGTCCGAAATTGGGATTTTTGGTATGTGATTTTGGAATATTAAAGTGTGATTTCTCTTTCAATTTGAACTTGATCTTTGTGGGTGTTTCACCCATGGACTCCATTTTCCATGTAGAACGTGATTTTAAAGTCAATTTTCAAATTCACGAACTTTGAATTTTAGCCCTAATTTTTACCATTTTGCCTCTAACCTAATTCATGGCAATGTGAGTATGAAAATGCACCTCTTGATATGTAGTACCTATTTTTAATAGTTATTGATTGATCCAAGAATCGTTTGGAGGCTTGAATTTGTTCAAAGCTTTTCCGAGTGTGATTTCAGCATTGAGGTAGGTTTGGCTAACCTTTTTGAGACTGGATTTGAGCTATTGAGCATTTTCATGTGATAATTGTGGGATGTAGATTGAATTATAAGCGTATGACGTAATATGATTAAACTTGATGGGAATATGATTTTAGTTATGTCGAATATTGAATAAATGACCATCCTATTGATTAATTGAGATGAAATCATGTCATTTGAGATAATTTGAATATGATAATGATAATATGATACTTGAGTTAACTTTTGGGTTAATGTTGTGGCTAATTAATGATGAATGTGACAAATTTAAGAGTTATTAGCCTATTTGATGTTCTTTTGGAGCTTGTTTCATGACATTTTGGTCATTAGTCAGCTTGTGATGATACGATGTAATGATGGCTTTGTGGTAATAGTTGGCATACATGGTATAGCCTATTTGTTGTGAAGGCTATTGTACATATTCTATCTTATATTGACTAGTTGCATTGGTATGGACATAGCTTACATTGACTAGATGCATTGTTATGCACATATCTCTTACTTGAGTAGTTGTATTGGACTAGGTTCATTGGTATACCCAAATCTTATTCTTGATTGGGTTGCATTGATTTGCACACATTTTATATATGACTGTTTGCATTGGTATGCACAACTTATACACGACTAGTTGCATTATTGTGCATGCTTCTCTTTATATTTGCACAATTTGAAATATTATGACATATATTGAGGTAGTTGGTTATGGCCTGTGATGCCTTGAGACACTTCATTATGAGGCCTGTGATGTCTCAAGATACTTCTGATTATGGCCTACGACACCTTGAGATGTTTGAGTATTTGTCCTATGACACTCCTAGGTTCTATCTTATAACTTTGGCTCGATAGATGTGTACACCGGCCCCACGATGGGCGTTATTTCATCTAATATATGGCCAACAATGTCATTGAATTATTGAATTGGTTCACTATTTGTACTTATCATTATTCATGATCCTATTGTATTGCGTACTAACCCTTTTGATGCAGGTGATAGGATTTTTCATTGTTACATACTTGTTTGATTTCTCTTACGTAGTCATTTAAACCTACTAGGTACATTTTGGTGTACTCACCTCTACTCTATTCCTCCCTGCAGATCAAGCACATGGACCCACACAAGGTAGTTGATCACTCTAGTTGAGCTATACTGCTTCCATCCAAATCTTACTGGTAAGGCTCAAACTTTGAGATATCGTGGATCTTTCGGCTTCACATTTTTGTTTCCTTTTAGACTTTACATCAGTTCCTATGAGACAACTTTGTATTTTATTTTGAGACAATTATATTTACAATTTTGTACTTCTTTAGATGCTCTTGTACTCATAACTGCAGGTTTAGGGAGATTTCTTATGTTATATAAATTTATTTCTGCTTAAATACCATTCTTCTTAGTTGCGATTAAATTTTTGATCAAAAAAGTTTCGTATTAGAGCTCTAGGTTTGTTGGGCTCGTAAGTCAAGGGTAGGCTCTCTAGTAGAGTCTTGAAGATCAATGTGTAGATAACCACACCCACCTTCAAGAGGCTATGGGGCACTTGATAGGAAAGGCTTTCACATCATTCTTCTATTCGTGCATTTATTCATATTACCCATATTAAAAGTGTCTAATCTATCCTTTCTGTGTAGATCTCAATTACCAGGTCCCGTCAATCAGTGAGAGAGATCGAGGTAGCTGATATGGTCCCCACTCGAGGTTGAGGTAGAGTTTGGGATAGGGCGAGGGGCCAAAGACATGTAAGAGGGGCAGCTCCACCTCAAAGATAGACTAGATCAACTTCTCCAGAGCCTGCTTGTGAGCTAGAGTGGTCTACAAACCCTATTCCTCCATTCGCAGCCTCAGATGCTACACTCTCAGTTTAGGAGTTACTTTTGAGGGCATTGGCTAGATTGGAGGAAGTATCTCCTGTCCTAACTACTATTGATGTGCCAATTTCTGCAGCACCGATTGGTCCTTCCGTAGCTCCATCTAAGCTAACCATGATTCATGTTGGTCCTCCTTCAGCTTTAGCAAATTCTCCCATGACAACTATGATTCCACCCCAGACATCCAGCCTGAGTTTGGGTTCTCATTTTTCAGAGTTGAGATGTTGCTCCATGTATTGCACCTCCCTTATTTATGGTCCCACCATCTTCTGCCAGCCCATCTATGTCCATAGCAGAGTAGAAGAGCTTTTGAGAGCTTTGTACTATTAGCTCCCCTGCAATTCGATGGGACCCCTGGTGATAGAGCCTATGAATTTCTATCAAAGTTCTAGGATCGATTAAGCAAATTAGCTATTCTTGAGCGGCATGGGATCACCTATACTTCATACCAATTCACCGGTCTCTCCAAGAAGTGATAGAGGTCAGTTATAACTCTTCGACTTATTAGATCTCTATGTATGACCGGGGGAAATTCATAGAGATATTTTTGGAGAGGCTCATGCCATACAACATCCTAGACAACTATCAAGATAAGTTTGATAGGCTACAATAGGGTTCTATGTCCGTTTCTGAATACGAGGGTAGATTTCACACATTGTCCAAATATACCTTGTCTAGTATTCCTACCGAGTTTGAGAGGATTTGGCACTTTGCTAATGGATTGGCAGGGTATCTTCTGGAGGCTACAACCTTCTTAGTTCTAGTTGGAGGACCATTTCAAAGTGTGGTAGATCATGCTCACCATATAGAGCACATCAGGCAAAATAGACAGAATAGCAGGAAGAGGTTCCGTCGACATTGATAGTTTAGTGGGTACTTGCCATGGGATTGAGAGTTTTAGAAGCAGGGCCATCAGGGTCGGGAAATTTAGGCAACTCTCAAAGCATCTGATGGTGTTGATAGATTCAAATCTACTTAGGTGGATAGTCCATCCAGGCGCGATGGCTTTTCAAGGTAGCCATCCTAGAGGAAGAAGACTAGGGCTTGTTATCATTATGATGAGATTAGGCACTTATCCTATCATTGTCCTCACTGTGTGCCTCCTGCTCAGACTTCAGGTTCTCTGCCAGATTGTCTAACTCCAACACCGGCACTCGAGGACATAACCCAGGCTTTGAGGAGTTGTAATAGAGGGGGGTCTGGCATAGTGGGAGGTGGTGCTCGTAGTGGTCCACAAGTTAGTGGTGGGCGTAGAGTTTGTTATGCTGTTTTAGATAGAGGTAAGACAGAGGGCTCTGATGTTGTTATCATAGCTATAGTTCTATTGTGCCACCGTTCAGCCTCAATTCTATTTGATCCAAGCTCTACTTATTTATATGTTCAACCTATTTTGCTTCTTATATCGATATTATTTGTTAACTACTTGTCAAACCTATTTTTCTTTACACCTCGGTATGTGAATCATTGGTGGTGAATTAGGTATATTGGTGTTGTGTTGTGACTTTTATGGGGATGGATATTGTTGCCAATCTAATATTGTTGGATATGGTAGACTTCAATGTGATATTGGGCATGGATTGGTTATCATTTTATTGTGTTATTCTTGACTGTCATTCGAAGATCGTGACCTTGTGTTGCCCTGACTTGCCTCAGTTGGCACTCCCCTATCCTAAGGGTATTATTTCTTATATGCATGTTTGCCAGTTGATAGGGAAGGGATGCTTCACTTATTTGTCTTATGTTCTGGCTATTTCTCAGGAGTCTCAAAAATTGGAGGAGACTAGAGTTGCCATAGATATTATGGATATATTTCCTACTAGCTTACCTGGTGGCCCTTCAAATCGTGATATTGACTTTGCTATTGATATGGATCTGGGCACTAAGCCCATATCTATTTCCCCTTATTGGATAGCTCCGACTGAGTTGAAGGAATTGAAGGAACATTTGGAAGATCTGTTAAAGAAAGGGTTTATTTGTCCAAGTATATCTCTTTGGAGGGATCTAGTATTATTTATGAAAAAGACAAAAGGCACCATGTGTATGTGTATTTATTATTGACACCTTAATAAAGTGAACATCAATAACAAATATCCTTTGCCTCATATTGATGATCTTTTTGACTAATTGCAGGGTGCCTCGGTATTCTCCAAGATTGATTTGAGGTCTGACAATCATCAGTTGAGAGTTCGAGTATCTACTATTGCAAAGACAACCTTTACAACCTATTATAGGCATTATGAGTTCATGGATATGTCCTTCAGGTTGTCGAATACCCTAGCTGCTTTTACATAGTTGATGAACGGAGTTTTCAAGCTCTATTTTGATAACTTTGTGATTGTGTTTATAGATGATATCTTGGTTTATTCCAAGAGTGAGGCCGTTCATGTTCAGCCCTTGACTATACTTTAGAAATTAAGGGAAGAGAATCTATACAGAAATATCTCAAAGTGTGAGTTTTGGCCTGGGTGTATTGCATTTCTGGCCATGTTGTGTCAAAGAGGGTATTATGGTTGATCTGGCTAATATAGCAGCGGTTCATAAGTGGCTGAAGCCTACTTCCATGATTGAGATTTTGTGTTTTCTGGGTTTAATGGGGTATTATCAGTCTTTTGTTCAAGATTTCTCATCTATAGCACTACGCTGACTAGATTGACTTAGAAGGTTGTGGAATTTCAGTAGTTCGATGATTGTGAGGTGAGATTCCAAAAGCTCAAGGATTTATTGACTTCTGCACTAATTCTTGCTTTACCCGAGGAGGGAGTGCCATTTTTTGCATATTGTGATGCTTCTGGCATGGGTTTAGGTGGCATGTTGATACAAAAGGGGTAGGTGATATCATATGCTTATAGACAATTGAAGGCACATTAGAGGAACTACCCTACCCATGAGTTAATGTTGGATGCAATCGTGTTTTTGTTTAAGTTGTGGCCACGTTATCTTTATGGGGTGCATTGTGAGATCTTTATCGATCACCGGAGTCTCAAATACATCTTTTCTTAGCCTAATCTTAACACGAGACAACGTAGGTGGTTGGAGTTGCATAAGGACTAAGATATCTCAATTCTATATCACCCTAAGAAGGCCAATGTGGTAGTAGATGCTTTAAGTTGGAAGGCTACTAGTACGGGGAGTTTGGCATTCTTGAGGGCTGAGGAAAGGCTATTTGCTTAGGAGGTTCAGTTGCTTTACAACAAATGGTTCATTTGTTATTTCTCCTCCTCAGAGTATTTTGGCCTTTCTTGTGGCTAGATCTTTTTTATTTGATATTTACTCTTCAGTTTGAGGATCCCAGGTTGTGTATGACTTGTGACAAATGTTGAGAGTTGAAGCCAAGGAGGCTATTATTGATTCTGATGGTGTTATGAGGATAAATAGTAGCATTTGTGCGCCTAAGGTTGGGTACTGGGTGAGATCCATATTAGAGGAGGCCAATTGTGCTAGATATTCTATCTATCCGGGTGTGGTAAAGATGTACATTGATCTAAAATAGCATTGTTGCTGGTTTGGTTTGAGAATGGACATAGCTTAGTATGTGGCAAAATTTTTGAATTGCCAACAAGTGAAGTATGAGCATCAAAGGCCCAGTGGATTGATGCAAAGGATGCCCAACCTCGAGTGGAAGTAGGAGGAAATGACTATGGACTTCATTACAGGGTTACCTATGGACTTGGGTAAGTTTGACTTAGTTTTGGTATTCGTCGATCATTGACCACATCGGCACACTTTAAACTGGTGAAGACTAGCTATAATGTGAAGCAGTTGGCTAGATTGTATATTCGGAACATTGTTAGATTGCATTGGATGCCAGTGTCTATAGTTTCAGACATAGGGTCAGTGTTCACTTCTCATTTTTTGCTGGCTCTACAATGTTCTCTGGGTATGTTGTCGCTTAACCCAACTACTCAAAGGCAAAAGGGGCAATCATCATCAGAATAATAACCTAACTTTATAGGTTAGGGTCAATCCCATAGGGAATCGTTGTTTAAGGCGAAAGTGACTAGTTGGACCAAGTAATTGTAGAATCTTGGGGGTTACAATAATCAAAAATAGTTTAGCTAAACAAGTTGTAAATAATGATTTAAACAACTATTAAGGGAAGATGTTGGGGATGTGCAAATATGGGAATCAATCTACCAAATGGGTCTAGATACTTGACTACATGAGTTGATATTGAGTGAATAGTCTAGGTTGCATGTAACCCAAATCACCAATGATACATAGGTGTTTCGTATGAATCAGCTAAGATATCACATGCAGACCGCCAAGGGCACGCTTGGCATAAGAAGTCGCAGCAAAACCCCTGCTACCTTGGCTATTGAATCCATCGATGTGGACTTCAACTGAAACCCCATACGATTTCCGGCCATTATATCAATTTCACACTCTAATAGTTCTAGCTAAGGTAACAATCAGAGATCAAAAATAAAAACCCCAAGTTTGCAATCTTGAAATTTATACATTAAGCTTAGGAACGGATATAAATTCACCCATATTGACTACAGATAAGACAAGATATCACAGACCCAATAAATAAATCAAAGACCCATATCAAAAGCACACCCCCAACATGGGGGTTTTAGCCACACATGCTAGAAATTAAGGATTGAATACCATATATAGTAGCAAAAGTCATGGGTAACAAGATTGAGCACGAATCAATTGATTACCACCAGCCAACCATCTTCAATTTGATTTCCAAAAGCTTCAAATCCCTAACCTCCATTATACTCGAAGAGGAAAGTTCCATGTAGTAGTACTACAGAATAATTTTTCTAATAAGTGATGAGCAGATGATGTACAATATCCTTTCTAAAATTGCTTACATACTCTGTGCAAATTTGTGAAAGTTTGGGCTGCAAAATGTCATCTAATGGTCAAGGCGGACAATCACCGAGCATGACGATGCACCAAATATGCACTTAACTGCTTTACTGTGCATCTTTTTGAGCTTCCTCCACTAAACCATGAATCGTTGAATCTTTGCGCTGCCTATCCAATTCGGTGACGCACCAAAATATTCTTCATATCGACTTTTTGCCAGTGTTTTGGGACTTTGGGTACTGTAACTTTAGGTGAACACTTTTGCACTTTGGTGTATTGCTAAGTATGCTTTGCAACATTAATTCTAACCACAATCTTGACTTGACCTGGAACCTTGGTTCGCCGAGGGTGTTGGTAACATAACTGTTCACCTTCTTTTCGCACGTTTGATCACTTTTTAAGATTCTACTAAGTCTTGCCCATTTGAGCACCTTTAACTCCATTTCCAGTGGCACATGCATATTTATTAGTAGTTGGAATTATTAGCACACTAAGGGCAATGTTTTTTTTTGCAATTTAAATCCAAAATAAGTCTGAAATATGGACACATTAATACCACTAATTTAAGCCTTTGCTTGCCCTCAAGTAAATCAAAATCAATCTATGCAAATTAGAGCTTGTTGAGCAGCAACACATATATTTTCACCATTTTCATCTCTTCTTAAGCTTCCGCAAACCACTTACGTGACTTTGAAGCCTCGAAAGATGACTAAGGAGTAATCAAAATATTGCTATACTCACAATTGCTCATGTAGCTACTAGTCACTACCCAAAAAAATCACTATTTCCCTTACACCAAAGAAGATCCTGAACACTCAAGATTATGCCATTGCTCTTTCAAGGATCTGTTCAACTCTTACTCTCCCAAATGAGAAATAACATGTAAGTTTCAACAAATATGCTTGCCCTTATTCTCAATTAGAGTTCACTTGACTTTCTTCCGGACTAAGATCCTATAGGACTTTGCTAGGGTTATAATGTAGGGTAAAGCTCGGGTTGGATAGCATATGGTCAATAGTGGCTCATCCCTCCTCAAATTCTACATGTTCATTTTAGGAAGAAAGGTTCTTTTGTTCCCCTTTTCATTCATCTCATTCTTAACATCTCTTCTGCTTTTGATTCATCATCCTAAGTGTCTCCCTTTTATATTCTTTTTCATAACAAGACTTTTCTCTTCTATTTTTCGGAGGGTCCTCAATTTTCAACTTTTGTTTCTCACTTTTTTTTTTCATTTCCTTCTAGGACTCATCGATGTCCTTCATTTATTCTTGCCCCTTTTTTCGACTCTTTCATGCTAGACACTTCGTTCTTCCTACTAACACCCCGAACTTAGACTTTGGCCACTGCTCTACTTTCTAGCTCAAGGAGGGATCAGTAAGGAACAAAATGAATTGTCTTCCACAAACATGAGTCAAGGTTACAAGGTTGCCAAAGAAGGTGTAAAGGCTCAAAAGGGGTTCACTGAGGATTCATTTCACTGCCAAGGGATGTCACTATGATCTATATGTACTAATGGAACAAAAAAAGGCCAAAGGCCATCTCCTAATCCTAAATTAACAAAGTTACTCAAAACAAATCATGCAATTTCCCGATGATACAATACAAGCATTTCAACAAGATAACTAATCCCACATTGCAAAATTTCTTTGCATTAAAATAATGGAAACACACTTGCTATTTTCTGATCATCACATATCCCAGCTCAATTGCTCACATAGTCAACTCAAGATTCCTCAAATCCATTCAGGGATTGATTTATCAAGAGGACTAATTCGTGAGTACATACTCTTCATCTATGGCACTATTCGAATCATAAATATGGATTATCAATACTCGGATTGCTTAAGACTAGAGACACGATATTACATTTGCACACTTGTCATCTATGCATGGGGTTTGCCAAAAATTTGCAATAATTCATCCATTCAACAAGAATAAAACCAAATAACAAAAATAACTACTATTCTGTTATAACCCAAATTATATTTTATTTACAATCAAAAAATTTAAATTTTTTCTAAATATCATCCATTAATAGCATCATCATCAAAATAGAATACCATCATTGTCTCATCCAAAATAAAAACATCTAGAAGATAGAGAATTCCTCAAGCTCACTCCTTCCTAACAAAATAAATATTACCCTCAATGTGCAAAGGAAAACAAGGAGTAAGCACAAGAGAAAGTAGTGAGTATGAGAATCCCCTGTCAAGTCAATCCTATAATGGTGGTGGTGGTGGTGGTGAAGCTAAAAAAGATGTCATGGGGGCATCAATGCCCTCTTTTGTTAGTGTACTCTCAAGTTCAATGTTGGGCCTAGTAGACTCATGCACACTCATACTGGATGTACCAATCATGGACTGATCTAGAACAAAAGCTGTAATCACTGCTTTTACCATCTCGTTCTCCACTCCATCTAGATCTTTTTGGTCCTCTTGGATTTTCTCTGCTCCTAACATCTCCTCATTAGCCTCTGGGGTGCTCACCTTGTACTTTTCTTCACTAACATCACTCGCAACCTCTACATTCTGCCCCTTATTTAGGATTATAGCCATATCCACCTTGAATGGTGGATCTTCCAGTTGATCAAAAAATGTGATCAAGTCAGTGGACATGAGGGATGTCACCTCCTTCTTCAACACATCAGTACTGGCCTTCAATGTTGATATATTCGTACCACCACCTACCTTTTCAGCAGCTGACACTCTTATCCTTTAGGCTGGCCAACTCTTTCCTGTGGTCGTTAATTATATATTCGAGCCTATCCATCCTTAACTTGTGAGCGTCACTTAGCTTACTCTACTTTGGTTCATCCTTAACATATGCCTTGAATTCCTTGGCTATGGCTACCTCTATTAACTTGGGCACAGATGACTCAACCTTTGTAGTCCAAAGATTAGCGACTTTGACCAAGGGGTCAGTTGCAAAAATAATGGTCCTAATGAGTGCGTGTTTGCTATCTAACCTTTTCTCTATAGAAGAAATAAGAGCAGTGTAAGGTAAGGGAAGAAGAAGAAGATATACCTTCCTCAGTGCCTAACTCTTCAACGCTAGACTTGAGGGCCTTAACATCAACAACCGATATTTTGTCAGCCAGTTTTTTGTAGCTCTATCCTCTTCATCTCTGAAGTACTCAGACTCAATCCTCCTAATGTTAGTGACTGCCAATAAAGTCACCTCCATATCACTCTTTTTGTTCTTTGGGACTCCAACTTGGTTATATAGGGCTATAGTGAGATTTTGGAATGCAAAGAAGTTTTCTCCTGTTTTACTCTAGAAAAGATCTTTAAGGCAATGATTAATCCAAGATTTATCTCTTTTTTGCCTATGATGGAACCTACTAATACGGGTTTGGCATGGCATAGTACAGACTCATTATGAGAAGGGATCAAATTACTACTAATGAATGTAAACCAAAACATTGTAGGTATGGAATTCTAATTAGCGGGGCCAACCATGCTTTGATATCATCAAAGGTTTAGAGCTGCAATAGATCTTTTAAGTAGCTTTGATTCCTAAATGTGCAACCCAATATATAACTAATCTCAGTCTCTATACATGGAACTTGTACACCCTGAACCTCCATAACATCAAGGGTTTTGAGACAATTGGCACCCTGCTTCTGCTCTTGGGAATGACTTGGCCATAGGCATTATAGAACTCATGCACAAGACTGGGCACATATAGGTCCTCAACTTTTGTAAAGCTTTGAAAATTTAAGCACTTCCCAATCCTCCGAGTACCGATCATTTAATCCTTTTGTTGATAATAGCTTTTCCTCCAGGATTGTCCTGTTCCCTTTAGCCCTAAGCCTATTCAAGAACTTTGGAGTTGTGGCTTCCTGAGTTTTCTGAGAGGACTGTCAGATAGAGTCATCTAATGTCTTGGTTCTAGACTCACTTTAATACCTTTTTGGGCTGAACTTTATTAGCAAAGGTGAGGGCCTTATGGTCTTAGCTAGAACATGTTTTTTGCTTGGTCATTTTGCAAAACATACTTCCATATTCTTGTGAGAAGAATTGACAAAGTAATCAAACACAAGAATTTATCATATGAAAAACATTCAAAATAGACAGGTTAGTTAGAGCATGGATCATACTCAGTGAATCACCAAGCTGATTTGGCGGTTGGACAGACCATCGTCTTTTTGCATGAATTTTAGACCTAGGGTCACTACTATTTTTCACAATACTCATGATCATTCTGGGATATACAGAATTTATTTGGTGATGAAAAAAGTTCATTGTCGAAAGTTGCAATGGTCCCTCAAGAAAAACAGCAAATTAAAGTGGTGTGCATGTCAATTGGGCACATCATCGAGTGCACTTAGGTTGTTAAAATGACCATCACCTGTTGTGATTGGCAAGGACCTTCATCCATTCACTAGCACTTCAATAATTTCACAAATCACATGAATGTCAGTCACATACTAACCTGCCACAACACATTAATACATGCTTAATTATTGATTATCACTATCACATGATCCTAATGGATATATACTCCATCAAATAATGACTTACCCTTAAGGATGACATCACCCAATATATCATAGGACAAGTTTAATCACTCAAAGGAAGATGGTGGGGATGTGAAAATACCTAATGGGTCTAGATACTTGACTACATGAGTTGATATTGAGTAAATAGGCTAGTTTTCTTGTAACACAAATCTCTTATGATACATAGGTGTTTTGTATGAATTAGCTACGATATAACATGAAAACCATCGAGGACATGTTTGGCCTATGAAGTCGTAGCAAAACCCCTACTACTTTGGTCATTAAATATATCGATGTAGACTTAACTAAAACCCTATAAGGTTTCCTACCATTATATCTATTCCACACTCTAATAGTTCTAGATAAGGTAACAATTAGAGATCTAAAATAAAACTCTAAGTTTGCAACCTTGAAATTTATACATTAAACATAGGAATGGATATAAATTCACCTAAATTAACTATAGATAAGTCAAGATATCAACAACAACATATCCAAACGAATTCCACAAGTGGGGTCTGGACAGGGTAGAATATACGCAGATCTTACCATGACCTCATAGAGGTAGAGAGGCTGTTTCCTAGAAACCCTCATCTTAAAAATTCATAAGCAGAATAAACTAGATATGGGAAAAGGAAAGATAAAGAAAAGGAACAGAAAGAGTGACTAATAAGGAAATGCATATGATATTATGTAAATACAATGAAATTAACATATCAAGTTAAAAAATGATAACATAATATATACAAACAATATAAATACGCTAGAAGTAAACAAATTTAGGACTAATAATGACAATATATGATGTGAAGACATCATTACTCCTACTAAACTACTATATCATAGACATTAAATGACCTACCCTTACTAACCTATTAGCCCTCTACCCTAATACACAACCTCTACTCTTTTCTATCTAAGATCATGTCCTCGGTTAGATGCAGTTTTGCCATATATTATTTGATCACCTGCCTCCAATAGTTCTTTAGTCTACCTCTACCCTCTGTGTATCCCCTAAATCCAATGTCTGAACTAACACAGTCACGTTTCCCTCATCTTATCAGCTGCCGGGGCCACCTCTAGCTTCTCTTAGATGATCTCATTCCTAATCCTATCACTCCTTATATGTCCACACATCCATCTCAACATCATCATCTCTACAACCTGCACCATTTGAACATATGAGCTCTTAATTAGCTAACACTCTACCCAATAACAAAGATGGTCTTACCATCATTCTATAAAACTTACCTTTAAGCTTCGGTGTTATATTTTTATCACACAATACTTCTTAGGCAAGCCTTCATTTCATCCATGCTGCCCCAATATGATGTGTAACATCATCGTCAATATCGTCACTACATTGGATGATGGATCTAAGATACTTAAAGCTTTCTCTCTTAGGAATAAGTTAAATGATAAGCTTCATTTCAATCTCTACTATATCTCTAGTAACACAAGTCAAGATATCAAAGGCCTATATAAAAAACATACCCCCAACATGTGGATTTTAGCCACACATGCTAGAAAATAGAGATTGAATACGATATATAGTTACAAAGGTCATGGGTAACAATATTGAGTACAAATCAGTTGATTACCACCAACCAATATTCTCCAATTTGATGCCCAAAAGCATCAAAACCCTAACCTCCCTTGTACTTTAAGAGAAAAGTTCTATGTACTACTACAGATTAATTATTCTGATATGGAATTAGGAAATAATGTATAATGTCCTTTCTAAAATTACTTATATACTCTATGCAAATGTGTTAATGTTTATGTTGTGAATCTCATTTAATGGTCAAGGTCGACCAACATCGAGCACTCCAGCAATGCGCCGAATGTGCACTTGACCTCTTTTTTGTGTATCTTGATGAGGCTTCCTCCTCTACCACCTTAGATGATAAATCTTCACTCTACTTATCCAATCAGGTGATGTATCAAAATATTCTTCATATTGCCTTTCTACTAGTGTTTTGGGGCTTTAGGTACTGCAACTTTAGGAGATCACTTGTGCACTTTGGCATATCATCGAGTATGCATTGCAACATAGATTCTGACCATACACTTGACTTGACCTAGAACCTTGGTTGCTGCACAGATAGCCAATCTTTATAAGTGTTCGGTGGATCACCGACAGTGTTTGCGATATCATTTTTCACCATCTTTTCATATTTTTGCTTACTTTCTAAGATTCTACCAATTATTGCCTATTTGTGCACTTTTAATTCCATTTTCTGCCATAACATATGCATATTTGTTAGTAGTTTGAAGTATTGGTACAATTAGGGCAATGTTTCCTTGCAATTTAAAACCTAAATGAGTTCGAAATATGGACTCATAAAGGAATCAGAGTGGATTTGAGTTCAACTTTTCACCATTAGATTGACAGTCAGTCTAAGCACACCATTCTGGTGTTGAAGGACATACTTAGGGCCTGTATTGTTGATTTTAGGGTTTGATGGGACCAACATTTTGAAACGCCCAAAAATATGCCTCAAGAATGCCCATAATCATAATTTTTATATATCTCAAAATTCATCCGTGATATCGAAAATCTGACATTGTATTCGTGATCAGGGGGAAAATTGAGTGGAAAATGGGTATAACCCCGATTTAAGAGCAATCATAGTGAAAAAACATTTTCCAAAAATTTGCTTATCAGTGTCTATCCGTGCCCTGCATGCAACGCACCAGGATTGTAGAGCAGTACATTTTGTCTTACGCGTTTGGCTCCGCAATGCAATCCTGTTGTGGAGCAGTGTTAGTTTTCTCTTTATTTTTTTAATTTTGGCCCAATGCCCACCCATGTGTAAAAACACCTATACTTAGCCATTTTCAACTCTATGTCACTCAAGACATTCTCAAACCCCTCTCTAACACTTAGCCAAATATTTCACCTAAATTCAAGTGTTCCAAGCTTAGTTTCGGACGTTAAGAACTTCATTCAAGCTTCAAGTTCTCTTCAAATCTACATTAAGGAAATTTCTAAGTTTAAGGTATGTGGGTTTCAACCATTGGATCTTCTCACCCCATGGTTTCTTTTTATGAAAATTGCGTGTTTCTAAGTTGTATTACTTATGGATATTACTTATTATGAATTATGATTACAAATTATGTTGGGGTTTTAAGAAATGTTGATTTGAAATCACATGTTTACCTATTTCAAGCTTATACTACGAGACGACTTATCTATTGTGACTATTCATGATTTGGGCTATAAAACTATGATCTAATATGAGATTTGATAATAGATTTTGATAAATCTTACAAGAGGGTTTTACAATTTGGTGGTGGGTTAATTTATATTATGTTTTCTCACATTATTTCGCTCTTGAATTGCATGATTTTGAACTAGCATTGCACACCCGCTAAGTGTTTGATAAAATGACATGACAAGAATTCTTGAACTAGTGATGATCTATAGCATGGATTATTAATCAAGTAACTATATGATGATTAAGGGATTGTATATATGTACAGAATTCATGAATGTATCTATAATGTTACAAGTTGACCATACCTCGTTAGGGGGGTGATATGCCCAACCATTTTATTGAGGGGTGATATACCTTAACCACCTAGTCGGGGCGTGACATGCCCATACTACCATGTCGAGGGGTATGTACCTTGACCACCTAGTCGGGAGGTGACATGCTCGTACTACCACATTGAGGGATATACACCTTAACCACCTCATCATGGGGTGACATGCCTGTACTACCACGTCGAGTGATATATACCTTGACTACCTCGGAGGGGGGTGACATGACTATACTACCATATTTAGGGGTAGATACCTCAATCACCTTCCAAGGGGGTGAAATGCCTTGGATTCCAAGTAATAGTTGCTTGGTCTATGATTATAGTCTCCTATTACACATGTATTATGTTCTATACAAGCTATATGATTTACAAACATGTTTAACTTAAAGCATTAATCATGCATGTTATATTGATACTATACCTATCTGTTGCTTGTGATTATGCATTTTGACTATATTGGCTTATGCATTGTTGCATTGCATCCTACATACTTTGTACATTCAAACATACTAACACATGCTCTATGCCTTACCATATAGAAATCGAAGCACCTCATGATCATCCTCCACGTGGCTAGTTTCGGCATCTTGAAAATAAGCTTTTTGTGAGTCCTCAAGTTCGAGGACACTAGCTATGCTACTCTTGCTTATGTTATTTGTTTAGGTTGATCTTTCATGCTATGAAGGTGAGCTAAGAAAGTGTCTTAGCCCTCTCCAAATCTATATTTAGTGGTTTTATTAGAACAATTGATTTATCTATGCTTTGAGCTTGACTCTTGAATATTTTATGATTACCTAAGACTTTCCCTTAGCCCCTTTATCCCTATTTATATCTCTTTTTTCTGTTTTTTCCCTTGCTTTTGTGAGCAAGGATGCGTAATTGATATGCTAAGAGGCTTTATTATGTCCCTTTGGGTTTCCATTCGATATGTCACGTCTAGGCCCAAGGCTTGGGTTGCAACAAACTTGGAGGTCTACTCATGGTGCCGAAGATTATGCTAAGTTCTATATACATGAGTTTTTTAGATTTCATGGGGTATCGTTGTCTATCATTTCGGATCATGGTTCCCAATTCACTTCTCACTTTTGGAGGTCTTTCCAAAGAGGTCTTGGTACCAAAGTTAAGCTTAGTACGACCTTTCACCTACAAACGGATGGCTAATCCGATAGGACTATCCAAACTCTTGGAGATATGCTTAGAGTTTGTATTTTGGAGTTTAAGGGTAGTTGGGATGATCATCTTCCACTCATTGAATTTGCTTACAACAATAGCTACCACACAAGCATTGGTATGGTTCCTTTTGAGGTTCTTTATGGTAGGCACTGTAGATCACCAGTTGGTGGTTTGAAGTGGGGAAATGCCTTTGCTAGGTCTGGATTTGGTCATGGAGGATTTAGAGAAGGTGAGGTTCATTAGGGAGAGGTACAAGACAACCCAAAGTAGACAAAAGTCCTATTTTGATGTGAGGAGGAGGGATCTTGAATTTAAGGTTGGTGATTGGGTCTATTTGAAGGACTCAGCCATGAAGGGTATGGTTCGATTTGGCAAGAAGGGTAAATTGAGCCCAAGGGTTGTGGATCCTTATAGAGTTTTCAGGAGGATTAGTAAGGTGTCCTATGAGTTAATGTTTCCCAGTGATATGAATATGATTCATCTGGTTTTCCATGTATGTATGTTGAGGAGGTGTGTGGGTGACCTAAGTATTGTTGTACCATTAGATATTGTGGGTGTGGTAGAAGATAATTTGACTTATAAGGAAGTTCCGGTAAAAATTTTGGATAGACAAGTGAAGAGGTTAAGAAAGAAGGATGTAGTTTCCATCAAAGATCTTTGGAGAAACCAACAAGTTTAAAGCGCCATATAAGGAGCCGAGGCAGATATGCAAAAGTGATATCCATGTCTCTTCTACTCTACTCAAGCCTAAGGTACTAATTTAAGTCCCCTATATGATTTAAAGTCTTAAGATTTAGCCCTAATGTCTTTTGAATGCATTCATTTTTATGTTGACAAGTTTATGGTGATTGTTTTGACACTTACGTTATTTTTGAAAATGGTGTTTAAGAGCATTTTTGCATTCTTGTTAGGCTGAGTTCTTTGTGATTACTTCTCTTATGTATGTTTCTTTGACATTCGAGGATGAATGTTTATAATGGAGAGATATTGAAACACCCTAAAAATGCCCGAAAATGTTCCTCAGGAATGCCCATAATCGTAATTTCCATATATCTCTAATTCTGTGCGTGATATCAAAAATTTGACTTCACATTTGTGATTAGGGGTAAAACTAAGTGGGAAATGAGTATAATCCTGATCTTAGAGCAACCATAGCGAAAAATCATTTTCTAAAAATTTGCTTATCTAGTGTCTATCCGCGCCCTACATGCGACATGCCAGGGGCACAGAGTAGTACATTTTGTCCTACGCGATGGCTCTGTGACATGGGCCTATCATGGAACAATGTTAGTTTTTCGTTTATTTTTTACATTTGGGCTTAAATGGCCACCCTTGCATAAAAATACCTATACTTAGCTATTTTCAACTCTATATAATTCAAGACATTCTCGAAACCCTGTGTAACATATAGCCAAATATGTCACCCAAATTCATGTATCCCAACCTTAATTTTTGGATCTTAAGAACTTCATTCAAGTTTCAAGTTCTCTTCAAATCTATATCAAGGAAATTCCCAAATTTATGGTATGTGGGTTTCAACCATTGGGTCCTTTCATCCATGATGTCCAACCTTCCTTTTTATCAAAATTGCATGTTCCTAAGTTGTATTACTTATGGGTATTACTTATTATAAATTATGATTACAAATTATGTTGGGTTTTTACGAAATGTTGATTTGAAATCACATGTTTACCTATTTCAAGCTTATACTATGAGATGGTTTGTCTATTGTGACTATGCATTTTTTAGGCTATGAAACTATGATTTATTATGATATTGATGATGGATTTCAAGGTATCTTAAATGGGGGTTTTACAATATGTTGGTGGGTTAATTTACATTAAGTTTTCTCACATTATTTCACTCTTGAATTGCTTGATTTTGAACTAGCATTGCATACCTGCCAAGTGTTTGATAAAATTTCTTGACAAGAATTCTTGAGCTATTGATGATCTATTAGATAGATTATGAATCAAGTGATTATAGATTAAGGGATTGTATGTATGTACGAAATTCATGAATGTATCTATAGTGTTACAAGTTGACCATACCTCATTAGGAGGGTGACTTGCCCACCCACCTTGTTGATGGTTAACATACCTTGACCACCTCGTCATGGGGTTATATGCATGTAGTACCACTTCAAGGCGTATATACATTGACCACCTTATCGAGGGGGGGTGACATGCTTGTACTACCATGTCGAGGGGTATGTACCTTGACCTCCTTGTCAGGGGGTGACATGCCCGTACTACCACCTCGAGGGGTATGTACCTTGACCACCTCGTCGGAGGGTGATATGCCCGTACTACCATGTTGAGGGGTAGGTACCTCAATTACCTTCCAAGGGTGTGACATGCCTTAGATTCCAAGTAATAGTTGCTTGGTGTATGATTATGGTCTCCTACTACACATGTATTATGTTTTATACAAGCTATATGATTTACAAACATGTTTTACTTAAAACATTAATCATGCATGCCATATTAATACTATACATATCCTTTGCTTATGATTATGCATTTTGACTTTAGTGGCTTATGTAGTATTGCATTGCATCCTACATACTTTGTATATTCAAATGTACTAACGCATACTCTATGCTTACATGATGTTACCATGTAGGAACCGGAGCACCTCACGACCATCCTTCACATGGCTAGTTTTGGCATCTTGAATATAAGCTTTTAGTGAGTCCTCAAGTTCGGAGACATTAGCTATGGTACTCTTATTTATGTTATTTCTTTTTTGCTGATCTTTGATAGTATGAGAGTGAGCCCGAAAAGTGTCTTGGCCCCCGCCCAATCTAAGTTTAGAGGTGTTGTTAGAACAATTGATGTATGTACATTTTTAGTTTGACACTTGAGTATTTTATGATTATCTAAGACTTTCCCTTAGCCCTTTTATCATTATTTATATCTCTTGTTGTTGTTGTTGTTTACCTTGCTTTCACGACTAAGGATGTGTAGTTGATTGCTAAGAAGCTTATTTGGGTCCCTTTAGGTTCCCATTTGCCATGTCACATCTGGGCCCTAGGCTTGGATCATGACACATTTGCCATTGACAGAGTTAACTTATAATAAATGTTTCCATACCAACATTCAAATAGCACCATTTGAGGCCTTGTATGGCTAGATGTGTAGATCGCTGATCAGATGGTTTGATTTAGGTTCAACTAAAGTTTTGGGTGTTGATTTGGTTTAGGATGCAATGGATTGGGTTAGACTGATTCCGAGTACACTTTTGACAGTCCAAAGTCGCAAGAAGAGTTATACTAATAGGAGGGTTAGGCCTCTTGAATTCTCTATTGGTGATAATGTTTGGCTAAAAGTATCCCCAATCAAAGGTGTGATAAGGTTCAGGAATAGGGGCAAGCTTAGTGCTGGATTTATTGGCCCATTTGAAATTTTGAGGAGAGTTAATAAGGTGGCCTATGGGTTGGCCTTGCTACCCAGATTATCGACTATTCATCTAGTTTTTAATGTTTCCACGCTCTTCCGATACATTCCTGATGAGTCCCATGTAATCTCTTATAATTCTATTGAGTTGGGTCCAAATTTGTCCTTCTCGGAGGAACCTACAACTATTGGACAGGCAGGTTCAGAGGTTGAGATTCAAAGATATACCTTTTCTGATGGTTTAATGGACGCACCAATATGTTGATGAGGCTACTTAGGAGTTGGAGTCTAACATGCAGGCCAGATATCCCAGCCTTTTTGAGTTTGCAGGTACTCTTCTTTCTCTTATGTTTGAGGATGAGTATTGTTTTTAGTGGTGAATCATGTGATGACATAGTTGGTCATTTTCGACCTTAAACATAAAAATTACTATTTTACCCTTTGCAAGTTGCTTTGGGTCTATTTTGAACTATTTTTATTGTTGGAATTGAAAACATGAGTTTTAAAAGTTGAAAAATATGAGTTTTGACATTTTTTGAAGGTTATGTTGTTGAAAAAGTGACATTTTATACCATTCTGTGTTTTAGGTCTCAGATTGATGATTTGTCGACTCCATTAGCTTTGAAATATCAAAGCTTGTCTATGAGAAATTACAAAAACTGAATTCGAAATTAAAATTATGTTTTTAGGCCTAAAGTTGTATTTTTTAGTTGTTTATAGAATCAAAGTTTGACTTTGGTCAACATTCGGAGTTCAAAAGCTTTAATCAAAATTATGATAGTTCCAGTAGTTTCAAATGGTGAAACTAACGCTACAAATGGTATCATCATAATTTTTGGAGTTGCCGAGGGTTGTTTTGGCATTTTGAGTGTTAAACTAGTTTATTTGACTTGCATTGGTAAATGTATCATGAAGGCCTCAAAATTGAATTCTGATTATTTCGTTGAGTCTGGATCACTATTTCTGGTATGGATATATATAAAGTTTGTGTAATTTTGATTTCAAATGACTTTCGAGTGCCTATTCTGAGTTTTTGCTGGTTGATTTCAGCTGGTGCAATTTTCTTGAGCAACCCATATTATTACTCCACGTTCGACCCCTAGGCTTTGCATTCGCGCAGGAGCTCCTGATCCCTATTCAAGAACGAGGTCAAGGGCTTCGCATTTGTGGACCTTGGTTGGAACCTCACCCTCTGCATTCGCAGAACCCCACCCTCATTTGTGCAGTATATTTTACCTGAACAGTTCTAACTTATCAAGCTTTTTGAGCAAATTTTAGAAGAGGTTTTCAAAGATTTAACCTGGCTAAGTATTTCTAACACTAATTTAAGTATTTTCCATGAATTTTATCTTGCTTTTGGCTTAAATTTCATGATTTTAAATTTCCAAAATTGGGAATTTTTGGCGTTTGATTTTGAAATTTTAAAGTGTGATTTCTCCTTCAATTTAAACTCAATCTTTGTGGTATTTTCCCCCATGGACTCCATTTTTTATGTAGGACCAGATTTTAAAGTCAAATTTCAAATTTTAGAACTTTGAATTTTAGCCCCAATTTTGACTGTTTTGCCCCTAAGCATAATTCATGCCCATATAGGCATTAACATGCACCTCTTGATGCGTAATATGTATTTTTGATGGTGATTGATCGATCCGAAGATCATGGTACTCTTATTTATGTTATTTCTTTTTTGCTGATCTTTGATAGTATGAGAGTGAGCCCGAAATCCGAAGATCGTTTGGAGGCTTGAGTTGATTAAAAGCTTGTCCAAGTGTGATTTCAGCATCAAGGTAGGTTTGACTAACCTTTTTGGGATTAAATTTGAGCTATTGAGCATGTTCATATGATATTTGTGGGATATAGATTGAATTATGAGCCAATGACATGATGTGATTGAATTTGATGAGAATATGATATTTATTATGTCGAAAATTGAAAAAATTATGATCCTATTAATTAATTGAGATAAAATCATGTGATTTGAGATAATTTGGATATCATAATAATGATAAAAGACTTGAGATAGATTTTGGGTTAATGTTGTGGCTAATTAATGATGAATGTGGTAAATTTGAGAGTTATGAGTCTATTTGAGGTTCATGTGGAACCTGTTTCATTAACATCATTGTCACTAATGAGCTAGTCATGATATGGGATAATGATGACCTTCTGGTAATAGTTTTCATACATGGCATATCCTATTCGATATGATAGCTATTGTACATATTGTATCTGATATTGACTAGTTACATTGGTATGCACATATCTTATATTGACTAGATGCATTATTATGGTCATATCTCTTACCTGAGTAGTTGCATTGGACTGGGTCCATTGGTATACACAGATCTTATTCCTAATTAGATTTCATTAATATGCACATATTTTATACATGACTATTTTCATTGGTATGCACATCTTATACACAATTGGTTGCATTAGTATGCACGCTTCTCATTATATTTATAACATTTGAGATATTATTACATATATTGAGACAGTTGATTATAGCCTTCGACGCCTTGAGACACTTAATTATGAGGCTCGAGATGCCTTGAGATATATCTGATTATCGCCTGCGATACCTTGGAATATTTCAGTACATGGCCTGTGATGCCCTCGGGTTCTATTTTATAGCTTCAGCTCGATAGATATGTACTTCGGTCCCGTGATGATTGTGATTTCACCTCATACATGGCTTGCGACTCCATTGCACTTACGCATAACATTAAATTATTGAATTTGTTCACCATCTTTACTCATCGTTATTCATGATCCTAATGTATTGTGTACTAACCCTTTTGATGCAGGTGATAGGATTCTTCGTTATTACAGACTTTCTTTGATTTCTCTTAACAGTCAGTTAAACCTACTGGGTATAATTTCGTGTACTCACCCCTACTTTGTTCCTTCCTGCTGATCGAGCACAGGGGCTCGCACAGGGTAGTTGATCACTCTAGTTGAGCTATACTGCTTTCATCCATATCATATCGGTGAGGCTCAAACTTAGAGTCACCGTAGATCTTTGAAATTCTCTTTATTATTTCCTTTTGAACTTTGTATTAGATATTATGAGACAAATTTTTATTTTATTTTGAGGTAGTTGTACTTAAACTTCCGTACTACTTTAGATGCTCTTATACTCATGACTCTAGGTTTTGGGAGATTTCTTATGTTATAAGAGTTTGTTTTCGCTTTATTCTCATTCATCTTAGTTGTGATCCTATTTTTGTTCATGACAGTACCTCTACCTTGCCATCTATCTGCTGATAAAAATAGTTTTAAGATTTAACTTTGAACCCAACCCCTCCTGAAATGATTTCAAAAACTGTGTCGTGAATTGAGCTTCTCTATCTAATATTATGGACAAGGGAACTCTATGATGTTTGACAATCTCTCAAATGTACAATCTGGCATAAACCTTTGCCAGCGTCAATTGTCTAATGGCCAAAACGTGGGATGATTTGACCATCTTATCTACAACCATCCAAAAAGATTCATATTGCTTGCATGTTCATGGTAAATCTGTGATGAAGTCCATGTTAATTATCTCCCATTTCCATTAGGAAATCACTATGTTTTGTGCTAATCCACATGGTCTTTGGTGCTCCAGTTTGACTTGTTGGCAATTTGGACACTTGGAGACATAGCAAGAGACGTAGTCTACAATGCCCCTTTTCATTCTTCTATACCAATACACCTCCCTCAAGTCGTTATACATCTTCGTAAAGTTTTGATAGATGGAATATCTAGAGTTATGGGCTTCTGCCATGATTCTTATCTCTGAGATCATTTGCCTTTAGAAGACATAATCTGCATTGATACCTTAACACACTATCTCGCTCTTTTTCAAAAACCATAACCTTCTGGTTCTGCACATCCTCTTTTAGTTGCAATAAGATGAGATCTTGATCTTGCTTTTCCTTCATTCTTACTCCAAGTGATAATTCTAACCCATTCTTAATAATAATAGCACCATCCTTGGAATCAATAAGCTGGACTCCCAAATGTGCAAATCTGTGCACATCCCTAGCAAATTCTCTCGCAGTACTTCCAATACACATTCTATTGTTAGCAATAACATTCACTTTTCTAGATGGTAATAAAATGATCATGTCATAGACTTTAAGAAACTCAAACTACCTCACCTAAAATTCAACTCCTTCTGACTAAAGACATAGTACAGACTCTTGTGATTAGTACGCATATCCACATGTACCCCATACAAATAATGCTGCCATGTCTTGAGAGTAACTACACCACAGCCAGCTCGAGGTCATACGTTGGATAACTCTTCTTATGGATCTTAAGTTGTCTAGAAGCATAGGCTATAACCTTACCTTTCTGTATCAATATATCTATCAATACAAAATGTAACAACTCTGGAAATATCACAATGGATACCAAACCGATCAATTACCTCCAGTAAGGACAATATTTGTGTAGTAGTCAATCAAGATTGCAATTCTTAGAAGCTCTTCTCACATGCATTTGGCCATTGAAACTTGGCTTTTTTCTAAGTCAACTTAGTCAATGGGGACTGATATAGATGAAAACCCCTCCACAAATTATCGATATAGCTAGCTAAACCTAAGAAAATCCTTATGTCAGTAGGAGAATAAGGTTTGGCCCAATTCTATACTACCTTAATTTGATGCATATCAACTCGACTACCTTTACCAGATATGACATGGCCTAAGAATGACACTAATGCAAGCAAAAATTCACACTTTAAGAACAATTTGGAGATGGTTGGCATGCTCTTATTTATTTCTAGAGTAGACAAAGATGTCATTCATCAATATATTAACAAACATGTCTAAGTATTGGTTGAATACTCAGTTCATAATATCTATAAAAGCTGCAAGTGCATTAGTCAAACCAAGGGACATAACAAGAAATTCAAGGTGACAATAATAGGTTTAGAAGGTCATTTTTGAGATGTTATATTCTCTCACTTTAAATTTATGATAGTCTAATATATGGTCTATCTTAGAGAAGCATGTGGCACCGTAAACTTTGTCGAAAAGATCATCTATCCTAAGAAGGGAATACCAATTCTTAATGGTGACTTTATTCAATTTATGATAGTCAATACATATCCCAATGGATTCAACTTTTTATTGCATGAGTAAGATAAGATCATTCCAAGGTAAGACACTTAGCCTATGAATCCTTTATTAAGAAGATCTTTCAATTGTTGTTTTAACTCAATTGGATCTATTCTACATTGTAGGATAGAGATAGGTCGAGTAAAGAAAGAAAATTAATCCCAAAGTCTATCTCCCTATCAAGAGGGATCCTAGGTTGATCATCAAGAAAAACTTCAGGAAACTCATTGACAACTAAAACTAATTTAAGATATGGTGTCTTATTGTTAACACCTTTGACATGGACTATATGATAGATACACCTTTGGAGTCTATTTTTCTAGCCCTAACTCTTTGGAGATTAGCTTGCTATCCATAAGGTAAGAAATAAATGATCCTTAGGTAATACTAGATGACCTTTCAACTTTATGACAAGCTAAGTAGGGAATCAGAATTTGACAACTTGAGTTTTACAATCAACTGTGGCATAACAAGCATAAAGACAGTCCATGCCTAGAAGGATATCAAAGTCAACTACGTCATCCATGGTATCTCTATATAGATAGAAATGGTACAATTTATAAACTCTTTCTAGAAGAATGGACTCACCAATAGGGGTAGATACATTGAAAGGATCAAGAAGACTCTTGGGAAGAATCTCAAATTTATAAGCTAAATAAAGAGTCATAAAAGACCTAGTACTGACACTACTGACCGCTTCCACCCCACAATTGGTATCAGAGCATAGGA
>DF364360.1:13737-30470 GCA_000787875.1 Solanum virginianum | reverse complement strand
GTATGATGCCATGATGTTGTCTTCATCTCAAAAAATGACTAAAGAATGTCAATACGCCTACTTTGGAGGATTCTATTAAGGCTTTCTTCGAGACATATGAGGAGTATGATGCCATGATGTTGTCTTCATCTCAAAAAATGACTAAAGAATGTCACTAAAAGTTAATTTTTGATGCACAACATCAACTTATCAAGGCAAAGGAGGAAAGCACAAAAGCCAATGGGCGCATGGAGGATCTTCATGCAACTCTTGCAAAAATCAATGAAGAATTGAAGATCTTGAGCTCAAAGAATAAGAAGACCATTGCAAATATGAGGAACAAAATGAACAACTATCTAAACATCAGTAGGAGATTATCACTTTTGAAGGTGAAATTCGTGCCATTGAGGAGAGACCTCCATTGTTGAAAGATAAAGTGAAAAAGTTATCCAAACTGAAGGAAGCAGTCGAGACGAGTCACCAACAAATTCTAGAATTCAATCCCGTTCCATAGTTTAACTTCTTGCTTAGGATTTACTTATTTCTTTTAGAATTTGCTTATGTTGATATAGTGACAATCTTCTTTTGATGGAACTAAAGTGGCATCTTTCTCTTAAATGTCTTTCTCTTGTTCACTTTTATATTTATTTCCAATCGTTCCAACCTTCATGCTTTGACATTTCTCATCAAACTTTTCAGCCTTGAGCATTCATGGTAGAAAATCAATAACGCGATGTAGACGCATCAAAACAATGAGATTATTGTTTTCTTAGAGTTCTAACACATAAAAATACCATATATATAAAAATCATGATCGATAGATCTCTAGATTTATACATATATATTTTCAAAGCCGACTTAAGTTCTGCCTCGCGCAACTTTTCAGCTTTGAGTACCTACAGTAGAAAATTAATAACTCAATGTAAGAGCATCAAAATGATGAGATTCTTGTTCCATTGGATGCATAACCCCCAGGAGTACAACATATGTAAAAATCACGGCCAAATAACATATGGATTTGTTCAGATATAGTTTCAAAGTTGAGTCAAGTTCTTCCTCGCGCAACTTTTCAGCTTTGAGCACCTGCGATAAAAAAATTAGGATCTCGAAGTAGAAGTATCCAAATGATGAGATTTTTGTTCCATTGGAAACGTACTCGCAGGAGTACGACATATGTGAAAATCACAGCCAAAGAATCTACGAATTCGTACAGATATAGTTTCAAAGTTGGTTCAAGGTCTGTGTCGCACAACTTTTTAGCTTTGAGCCTTTGTGGTAGAAAATCAATAACTCAACGTAGGAGTGACAAAACTAGGAAATTCTTTTTTCGTTGCAAAGACAGAACTAAGAGAAACAATATATGTGAAATTTCCAACAAAATTCATTCCAAATTGACGAGAATGAATCTTTTTGTAAGTTGACTATGTGCCTTGACCGCCAATTCCACATCTTTTTTTTTTTTGAAAAAACAAAATCTCTTGAGCTTGGAGTGTCCAAATTAGGATCTTTGCAAATATACCACACAAATGAGTAAATCTTCAAATCAAAAAAAGTATTTTCCATTTGATGTCGTGAATTAAGATGCCCCTAATTTTGACTAACTTTTTTTTGTAGCCTCAATGAGTTACACAAAATTGTCCCTCTACCGCGACAAGAACTTAAATTAAGCTTCAAGTTGCCTGATCCAATAATTGTGGATTTTAATAGTCTTTCATATGCTAAAATTTCAAATGTGACCTTTGTTTTCGAACTTTGAGTGGCCTTAATAGAAAATTCTTAACTCGACATGCTGCTTCTTTCGTTACGAAGAGGAATTCAAGAACTACAACATATGCAAGAATTTTCATGATTTTGTATAGACATGACACTTCTAAAAAATATATTGTGATGATTGAGACATGCTACAAACCACTCCTTTTTTTTAACTCATATGACTAAACTTAGAATGTTATTTAAGCTGCCTACGTACCTCAGTGAAGAGGATCAAGTCATAACGTAGTTCAAAGTGATTTTTTATTTTATTTTATTTTTTTAGCTATATACAATTTAGACTCATGTAGGCCAGGAGTATCAGGCAACTTTATGGGAAGTATTGCTTCAAAAATTTGCCATTGATCAGACCAACTCTCAGGCCATCGTTATTCATGTTTTTGTATGCTCCATTTGAATATACTTCCTTCATGATGTATGGACCATCCCATTTTGATGTGAACTTGTCACCTATGTGTTTGTTAAAGATTATGGGTCTTCGAACAGCTAAGACCAAGTCTCCTACTTGAAATGATCATGGCCGCACTTTCTTGTTGAAGGCTTTAGCTAGTTGAGCTTGATAGCATCCCAACTTCTGTTGTGCTTCCAATCTTTTCTCGTCCAATGTCTCCAATTCTGCTAGACAAAGTTGAGTGTTGCTTTTGACCATAAGTTCCTCTTGGATTGCCATTCTCAGTGATGGAATTTGCTATTCTAACGGAAAGATCACTTCTATACCATATACCAGATAGTATAGAGTTGCTTGTGTAGCAGTTCTGAAGGTTGTTCGGTATGCCCATAAAGCTTCACCAATCTTCTCATGCCAATCCTTCTTATTCTTGGAAATGACTTTCTTTAACAAGTTACCTAGTGTCTTGTTAAAAGCTTCAGTAAGGCCATTGGCAGGCGCATTGTACATTGAAGACTTGCGTTGCTTAAACCTGAATTTCTCACACAAACTCCTCATTAGCTTGTTACCAAAAAGAGTCCCATTATCAGTGATTATGTACCTTGGTATGACATTCCAAAAAATTATGTTTGACTTGATAAAGTCAACAACATTTTCCTTCTTCACTTCCTTCAATGGAGCAGCCTCAGCCATCTCGAGAAGTAGTCAGTGGCTGCTAAGATGTATATCTGACCTTTTGATAACTTGAAAAGGTCCAATAATATCAAGTCCCCATTCATCAAATAGCCATGATGCTATGGTTGGGTAAAGAGGCTCAGGGGGTTGGTGTATGTAATTGGCATGGAATTGACATGCTTGACACCTTTTAGCATGCTCTAGACAGTCTATAACCATTGTCGGCCAATAATGTCCCATCCTCTTGATGAGAAAATGAAGCTTGGGCCCTGATTGGTGTGCCCTACATGTGCCAGAATGCACTTCTTCCATTGTTTATCGAGCTTCTTCTTTTTCAAGGCATCATAGTAATAACCCTTCGTACAAACGACGAAATAATATCCCCTCATAGAAAATGAATTGTGGTGCCCTTCTCTTGATTTCTACTCTTTTTCTGACATCTTCAGGCAATATTCCATGTTCAAGGTAGTTAATCAGTAACTGTCTCCAATCCTCTTCTTCAATAACCTAAATGGACATATGATGACTCTCATTGACATAAAGATCAAGACATCCAGGAATAACCCATCGATGATATACAGACACTTTTGTCGAATCACTTTCTCCAAGTGCCATTGTTGTGGCCAAGTTAGCCAAAGCATCAGCCTTGTGGTTTTCTTCTCTTGGGATATGATTTAATAACACTTGATCAAAGATCTCAAGAAAATAAATGGCATATTGATGTGATGGCACAAGATCCTCTTTTTCTACCTCATAACATCCCAATAGTTGATTGATGATCAACTTAGAGTCACCATAAATGTCTAACTGTGGAACCTTCATATTCGATGCCATTTCAAGAACAATAACCAAAGCTTGATATTCTACAACATTATTATAGCATGTTTCATCTAGAACAAATGAAAATGGTAAGATTAGTCTTTCAGGACATATCAACACAACTCCTGCCCCTGCTCTATCTTGACATGAAGACCCATCCAAGACATTGTCCATGTCGATAGACCTTCGATGAATAATGCATCTTCATTGGGAAACTCATCTGAAACCTCCCACTTTGTTGGAAGAGGATGATCAGCAAGGAAATTTATGAGTACTTGCCCTTTTACAACTTTTTAAGGCATGTATACGATGCCATATTGGTTAAACAATACAGCCCATTCTACCAGACGTCTAGAGAGAACTAGTCGAGTCATTACAAACTTTATAGGATTAGCTTAAGAAATCAATTGGATGGTATATGCTTCAAAATAATGCCTTATCTTCTTTATCATAAAAAGCAATGCTAAACATATTTTTTCGACAGGCGTGTATTTCAACTCAGCTCCTATCCATGTCCAACTCAAGTAGTACAATACTTGTTCCGTATCATCCTCATTCTTATGAGCCAACAGTGCCCCAAGTGATTGCTCTTGCGATGCAACATAAAGTATCAACGACCTTCCAAGTATTGGTGCTCCTAAGACAGATGGATTTAGTAAATACCTTTTGATGCTTTCAAAAGCATTCTGGCATGACTGATTCCAATGAAAAAAGACATTCTTCCTCATTAGATGGTTTAAAGAATGGCATCGTCTAACTAGATTAGACATGAACCTCTGAATGAATGCTAGCATTTCCTTGTAAACTATGAAGCTCTCTCAAATTCTTTGGCCCGAGCATTTTTTGAATGGCATCAATCTTTGTAGGATTAACTTCAATTCCATGATGAAGAACAATGAACCCAAGAAACCTTCCTGAAGAAACTCCAAATGCACATTTGTGTGGATTCATCTTCAAGTCAAACTTTCTTAATAGTTCAAAAATAATTTGAAGATCTTCAAGATGGTCATGCCTATGCTTCATCTTTACCACCAAGTCATCAACATAACACTCTACCTTTTTGTGAAGCATGCCATCAAAAATATGTTGTATTGTACATTGGCAGCTGGCGCTAGCATTACTTAAACCAAAAGGCATCACCTTATAATAATATATTCCCTTTAGAGTCTAAAAAGCAATGTAGTCCTAGTCTTTTGGAGACATTCTGATTTGATTATACGCAGATGACCCATCTATGAATGACATAGCCTCATGCCCAGTTGTAGCATCCACCATGAGTTCGATAATTGGTAATGGAAAGTCATCTTTTGGACATGCTTTGTTCAAGTCTTGAAAATCAACACAAATGCATATTTGGCCATTCTTTTTCTTGACAGGTACAATGTTTGAAATCCATGATAGGTACTGCACTTCTCGAATAAATCCAGCCTTAATGAGTTTGTTGACTTCAGCTTCAATTTGTGTCACCAATTCAGGGCGAAACATACGTTGCGGCTGCTTTATAGGATGCGCCCCACTTTTGATTCCTAAATAGTGGATAGCTAAATTAGGACTAAGGCTAGGCATTTCTTTATACGACCAAGAAAAGACATCTTTGTACTCGAACAATAGCTTGAAATATTCACTTTCTTCCTGAGGCATAAGTAGTGTACTAATGAAGGTTGGGCGTAGATCTTCCAAAGTGCCTAGATTCAACTCTTTAAGATCATCCACTGTCAATTGCACACCATTTTCAAGTTCAGGTGGAAATTCTTGTTTCTCATTTTTTCTACCATGAAATTGGTTACTGAATATAATGGTAATTTTCTTCACCTTTAATGAGCCTTCAGTACTTATTGATAAAACAACCTTCCTTTTCATATATGACAAAGAAACACTGTGGATTTCTTTATCATCCATCTTTTCATAAAAATCTTGTCTTTCATGCTTCACTACCTTTTCTAATAGTGAATTCCTTATGGCCCCCAAATGATGAAAGACTAAAATTGTTAAGCTCACGACATCTTCTTCGATCTATTTAGAAGCTTCACCTTTATCCTTGCATCCTAATCTTTCAAATACAGAGGTTTGGGGTATCAATCTTCCTATGCGATCAAACACTGAAGCTCGCTGTTGAGTTTTGTCTTCTCCAACCTTCTCTGCCTTCCCTATAGAGGTGTAATGTGACGAAGGCATCTCCCTCTTGGATGAAATTTGTAAAGGTTCTGCTAAGATAAATTCGATCCCAAACTTAGGAGTGGTAACATAATACCCCTATTTTCTCAACGTCATTTGAGAATTTGTAAACCCATGTATCTTTTCACAAGTGACTTTGTCTTTCAACTAGCCTAATCTTATTGGATTCGAGAAATCATAACCTGATTTTTGAAGCGGCCTAAAGACCTTTGGGTCAAAGCGTCCTCTTATTCCACTAATAGGGGTATTTTTCTTGGAAGGCTTGGGAGTTACAGATGGTACTTGAGCAATTGGGATGGTCATATTCTCTTTCAAGTCGTGGTATAGATCATGACTCATCTCTTTGGTTGAAGGATGAACTTGTTGAGTACATTCTTCCAGTAGACGTTGCCCCTTTCTTTGACGTTGTCATGGGATGTAGCCAAAAATTGGGTATTCTTTACCAACCTTTGCCTGCATATGTTCTTCAGATGGTAAAATCTTAATAGATACTTCTTTGGTGCTCTTCTTAAGAACATTGACAGTAGCCCATTGAACATTATTCTCTTCTTTTGAATCGACATCAATTAAATCATTTAATGTGAGTTTCCCCATGTTTGATTTACAAGATTCTAAGTAGAATCTTGCATTCGCAAAGTATGACTTAGTCTCAGTAAAAGGATTGATGTTTGCCTCAATTTTGACTATTTCTCCATCTTTTACATACTTCATACACTAATGCAAAGTAGATGGTACCACTCCATTTTCATGAACCCTGGGATGTCTAAGCAACAACTTATATGACGTTTTGGCATCTATGACATGAATCAGCGTATTCAATTTTATGTTGCCAATAGATAACTCTATCCGAATCATTCCTATGGCCTGTTTTCCACCTTTATTGAAACCTTGGATAAGTAAGTTACTCTTGGACAATTCATCAATGGTTATTCCCAGCCACTTCAACACAAGTTTTGGCATAATGTTGACTGTTGAGCCTCCATCTATTAATATACGATTGAAGTATTATTCTCGAACGGCTCCAACAACAAACAGAGGTCTATTGTAGGGCTTAGACCCCAACAATAAGTCATCATATGTGAAGGCAATTGTAGCAAAACATAGGGCAACTTATTTGTCAGCATGACTTTCTTGTTCCATCATTCGCTTAAGACCATGTTGCATTTTCTTTGTTTTATCACTGCTAGAAGTCATATATGCTAAACTAAT
This sequence comes from Solanum virginianum, assembly GCA_000787875.1. NCBI lineage: Eukaryota > Viridiplantae > Streptophyta > Magnoliopsida > Solanales > Solanaceae > Solanum > Solanum virginianum. Next base: position 23,455 of record DF364360.1, on the reverse strand, counting down.
TTCATAGCCTTGCAGGAAATTCTTAGGAAAAAATTCATGCAATGTAATTAGCTTCCGAACCTTCTGCGATAAAGGACCATTGGTCTTCTTGCTAGTAGGAGAGCAGACATTCTTTAATGCTTGTACTTATTCCACATCATTCTTCACTACTCTTGGCTGAGTTACTCGTATCTTCTGAACTTCTTGATGCCTACACTTCTTATGAGAAACCAAAGTCCAACCATCATCTAAATTATCTTTAGATTCGTCATTTGCCTTTGGTGATCTTTCAGGAGTCTCCTGTAGAAAATCAACTCTAATAGGAGTAAAATTACCAAATTGGAAAAAAGGTAATGTTTGGCCACTTTGAACACTCCATACGGTCGGCCATTACACTAGCATGATTTGCTCCTGCTGTTTCATCTATGTCAATGATGTTTTCCATTCCTTCACCAGCGTTAGAATTTCCTCCTTCAAGACAAAACATTTTTTCATCAAATGAATAATGACATGGTAAAACTTGCAGTACTTAGGATCACTAACTTTATTAATTTCCTTAGGCCTCTTTGATTCAGGAAGCTCAATGATCTTCTTAGCTAGCAAGTCATCGAGAATCATAGGCACATCTGAGTCAAGAAATGGGTAAACCTTTGCCTCTAACTCTTTTAAGGTTGGACGATGTTTCTCCTTCCTTGGATATTGACTCAAAGTTTCTTCTTCCTTCAACTTTTGCTTGGTTGTGACCTTTACAGAAGTCGCCTTTACTGCCATAGATTTCTTAGTTTGAACCTTTGAAGTCATACCTTTCTTGAACTCCTTCTTTTCTTTGGCTAGCTCAGCAAAAGGGGATGCCTTCCCATGACACCGATGCTCAACACCATGTCATATGCTCGCGTAGCAAGTTCTTCAAAAGTCTGTGGTTGGACCCTTGTATGATGTACAACAGACCGCAATGCGTCCCTTGAATAAACATTTCCACCGCTGATATTTCAGTAAGTCGATCTTTACAGTCCAAACTCAGTGCTCTCCAATGGTTGATGTAATCCACCATAGGCTCATCTTTTCTCTATTTAGTGCCAATTAATTCTATCATGTTCACAGTTCATCGAGTGCTATAGAAATAGTTGAGAAACTTCTTTTCTAATTGCCCCCAATTATCGATGGACTCATGCTCTCAGTCGATATACCAGTCAAATGCATTTCCTTTCAGCAAACAAATAAATTTTCTTACCAAGAGATCACAATGTGTTCCAGCATTGTTACAAGTTTCAACAAAGTGGGCAATGTGTTGCCTTAGATTTCCTTTGCCATCAAATTGTTGCAACTTTGGTGGTTGATAATTCATTGGCATGGGCAGACAATCAATCCTTTTGGTGTAAGGATTAGAGTAGTACAATGAACTTTGTGGAGCTCCACCATATTGAGCTCTGATAGTGTTTGATATCATGTCTTGCAATTGTTGAATAGACAATGCAGCGATCGGAGTAGATTATTGGTCCTTTTGGAATTAAGACCTAGCAGGTGACTCATCAACATCTTTATTTTGTGGAGTAAATCCAGGCGGACAAGTGGGGATGTGACTTGACTCTCCAGGTGTGAAGGATTCTATCTTATTCATAAGTTGAGTGATTTCCAGATCTTTATCTTAGACAGGCTTCTTCAAAGCCTCAATAGTTTGTTCCATTATTGCAAACTTCTCATCTAAGTCAGTTGCATCAGTCATCAAATTGTTGACCTTTGTCGGAGTCGAAGAGTTTGACGAGCTCTTCGATTCACCCATGTTGATGCCAGTATAGGAGAATTCATCAAACAATATAGATGCAAGGTTAACTTTAGGGTTTGCAAATTCAGCCGCCAAATGAGATTTTCTCTTTTTCGCCAGCTCCAAGGAAGTGAAGTATTCATGTCCATTCAAACGAATAGTTTTGAACTTGCATCAAGTGATGGGGCCACCATGACTAAGCTTAGAAGATGTGGCAGTAGTAGCATCCTTGTATAAAGCATCATTGATTTTTTTGAAGTCCATTGCTGTGGTTGAATTGATTTGCAGGAAGAAGAGATGAGGAGCAGAATCGGTCCCATTAGGCGTGCCAAATTTGTTCGCAACAAATTTTTGTGAAACACAGAAAGTTGACTGCAACCAAAATAAATAAAATAAAAAGACAATTTTATTAATGTATCTTTAGTGAGGATGATGTAGACTCCTTGAGATGTGTTTTGATCTCTAGGAATGTCGACAGCACTTCGACATTTCAAGTCCATCTCCGGGAAGAACTCCGTTGACCACCCCTTCGAAGAGCTTTGTAGTTAGTATTGTAGCTTTTCTCCAATACTTGCAGAATGTCCTTAGAAAATTATGTAACTCTCCTATTTATAGTTGTAGGAGTGAGGCAATCCTCTTATTAATTTGTGAAGTCCAAATTAATTAATTTAATCCAAATGATCATGAATTTAAATTCAAATTTTGTATGCATTTAGTTCACTTTTTGTGTCTATATATACTACACAATTTAGTACTGTACGTGTTAAGGATTAGTTACTTATATATACAATATAACATTTTGTTGAGAGGGTTCGGGTGAATACCTTCGAGGACCCCTAGATTTACCCTTACTTATTGAATTACAATTCCTATGGTGTCACAAATTGTCATAATTAATGACTTAATTAGCACATTTAATATGTATTGATTATGACAAAAAATTATTTTCTATAAATGTAAGTTTGACCATAACCATCAGACTACACATGTGAGGCGTGCATACACTAAAATTAGTATTTTTATAATCTAATTTTATCTGTGAAATCTTCACAAGAGTTGCATAATTAAATTGCAACTCTATTTCTCATAAGTGAAGTGAATGAAAGAGGAAAAGGAAATATAATTATACTTAAGTCCCTCCAATATGATTACAAAATTCAGGAACTAATTTTTCAGTATTAAAGAACTTATTCTCAGTCCTCTCTATTCTACTCCACTCTCATTGTATCCAAGTGGATTCATGTCACACCCCGGGAGGGTAACCTTGGCATGGTTGGCACTTGAAGAACCATTGTTAATTCCCCAAGAAAATCACCTATCCTCATCATCACATCAACTCGACAATGGAAGAAAGAACTCATAATATAAAGACCTCATATGCAAGAAATAAAATAAGATGTATAACTCTGATGTATCATAATTTCGAATAAGACAAATCTAGATACATCAGTACTCAAATATTCTTCTAATCAAGGTCTATGAAACCTCTACTCAACAATTTAGATGGTATCATGATAGGCCATGAACACCCCAAATCAAAGTAAATAAAATACTAGATCAAATCAAAAGCAGAAGTGCTCCTCCAGAAAGTAAGGACCGCTCCCCAACTCTTAGAAAATGCACTAAATTGGACCTCAATGGTGCACGGCCTGAAGTACTCTATTACCTGTATCTGCATCATGAAAAGATTCAATCCCAAATGGAGGTGATATCATTGCCACGCCTGTCCTAAATGTGCCATGGTAAAGGATGATCAACTCCCTCTTGGATCCATAATAAATGTCCACTTGCGGGATAAGAGTCGCCACAACGAGCTGTGCAACTATCTCACACTCACAACGTAGTTTTATAGGTTAAAGTAGATATTTACTCACACCCCAGTCGGTGCTTGATACTCCTCCCAGGACTAAAACGTGCTCAACTCATCAATCAACTCAATCCTCAATGCTCAATCAATCAACTCAAAACTCAACCTCATTAGGTTACCTCATCTTAACTCATCTCAGTACTCATCAACTCATTCAATCAATGCAATTCATCAAATTCAACTCAGACTCAAATAGTCATTTAGACTCAGTCAATTTGACTCATGATGTAGTCTAAACAAGGTAATCATATATAGAAATGTATGTGACTCAATGTAACATATTTCTCATACCCAATCCTACTAAATTTACTCAACTCAAATACTCAAATTACTCAACTCAAATACTCAATATCATGCATAGAATTTCATAAAATCATGTGATTTAGGGCTCATGCTATCAAGTATAACACTTTACCTCTATTTCATACATAGAAATTATGTAATGTAGTAAATACCTCATACAATATCAAGAGAACTCATAACTATATAAGAATTTAGTAATTGGATCATAGACTTTCCCAAATTTTAACTTCCTTTCCAAATCTTGACTCAAAAAGATGAAGGGGCGTGTGAGGAAGGAACTTTCACACATTAGTAAGCCTTACATACCTGGGAACAGAAGGAGCAACCAAACCTCAATCAATCCTTGCCCTTGAATTTGAAACCCTAGCACTTCTCCCCCATCTAGTGCTCCCAAGAAAGGCCAAAGTGTGAAGAATGGTGGAAAATACCCTTAGGATAGTATTTCAGGACTTAAATTGAGTCCAAAACATCCAAGGGTTGAATTAAAAGGAACTAGAATAGACAAAAATACGTCTCATTAAAACTATCTTCTGAGTCTATGAGACCCCATCTATGAGTTGTAGACCATTCTACAATTCGTAGACCACCCCTCGTAAACTAGGTGCCAAAAAATCTGTGTTACTAAAAATTAGCACGAAATCTCTCTCTATGATCGGCAAAACATTCTATGGGTCACAAACTTCTCTTGTGAATAAAAGGGTTCTGAAACTTGAGTTGCTGAAATTTGTCACGAAACCTTTTCTACGAGTTGTGATATATTTTGAGTCATATACCATTTCGTATATAGGCCTTAGACTTAGAATTTCACAAAGTCATATGGGGTTTTGCGAAACCCACTCTATGAGTCGTAAACTCGACTATGAGTAGTAAACCCAACTATGAGTCGTATATGTCCCTCGTAAACTTTCTTCTGTGGCTTTTCTCAGTCATTTCTTAGCAACCTCTGCACCTCCACTCCAGTTCAGGTAGAAAGAATTGGGGGGTGTTACAATTCATACGTATATGACTCTCTCGCTTGCCTTTCGCCTTGTGTATATATATTTCAGAAAGTATCTAAGATACATGGACTATCTCGCTACCTCTCTCCTATATTGCTCGTTTCTCCCTATTTAATTGTATCTGGTACAAATATATATGTATCTAGTTATATCTGACTTTGAATCTAGTATGAAACTATTAATTAATGAGATAATATCTAATCACTTCAAACTATAGAGAGAATTAGTAAATATGGTATGGATATATGTCTAATAAGATTGTTTTTCCTATATTTTATAGCTTAATAGGAAAAGGGAAATACATAAACCCTGGCATATTAACGAATATAATTGTATCACTCTAATGGTTGTGTTAATATATAATTTTGTGCCATTTTGTACATATCAACCTAAATCAGGTTAGGTGTAACGAATATAGACAGCCTGTATTTCTGTGTTCTGAACCATGAATGAATACAAGTGCTACAAAAGTGAATGAACATGCTTATAAGCTCAACAGACGATTAATGGTCTAGCTCTTCATTCTCTCGTTATTTCATTATAAGGTATCCTTATGATAAAAAAAACTGCACAATCACCATATTGTGCAACTTTTCTCAAGCCCAAACATTGAAATCCAAGATGCCTCATCTTGTTAGTCCAAACATTATAGGAGACCAGTCGAGAAGCTCTAGTTAGAAAAATGAGAGAGCTATCATAATAAGACTTAATCTTAGGGAAGCATTGAAAGTAACAAGTTTGTTCCAGAAACCTGGTTGGATCATTGTCTAAAAATCATAACAGAGTTATCAACCAACATTGTATCCAATCATCCAACTCTTACCTCACCTATGCAACCAATTAAATCAAGAATTTTAGTAGGTAAAACAATCAAACAATCAACAAATCACACCAATCCTCACTCTGACTCTAGAACTCTATCGTCTATCAAACTCGGGATAAAAAGAAAAACATAAGGATGGGGAATTCAAGGATTTAGAAGGAATTTATTATCACTAACTCTCTTATCATCAGCTGGCTGGAACAAATAAGAGTATTTGGCCTTCATCTTCTCTTTTGCCTCCCAACTAGCGTCTTCTACAAATCGATTCCTCCACGTTACTTTGACTGATGCAATCTCTTTAGTTCTTAACTTGCGAACTTGATGATCAAGGATTTGGACAGGAACCTCTTCATAACTCAGACTATATTTCACTCTAATACTCTCGAGCACTACCAACTATAGGTCTCCCAAATACTTCTTGAGCATAGAAATGTGAAAAACTGGATGGATGGCCTCTAACTCTGATGGTAGTTCTAACTCATATACCACATTGCCCACTCTCTTGATGATCTGATAAGGGCTAATATTCCTTAGACTTAGCTTCCCTTTCTTTTTGAACCTCATCACACCTTTCATGGGTGGCACTCTCAAATACACCCAATCATTGACCTCAAACTCCAAGTCTCTTCTTCTAATGTCTGTGTAGGATTTCTATCAACTCTACGCAGTCCTCAACCTTTCTCAAATGATCTTCACCTTCTCCATAGCTTGATGAACCAAGTTTGGCCCAATCAATTCTGCTTCACCTACCTCAAACCATCCAATCGATGATCTACACCTCCTCCCATAGAGTTCCTCATACGGAGTCATCTGAATGCTTGAATGGAAATTGATGTTGTAAGCACACTTGATCAAAGGCAAGTGGTCATCCCAATTACCTTTAAAGTCAATGGTACAGGCTCTTAATATATCCTCCAACATTTGAATAGTCCGTTCTGCTTCGCCATCTACTTGCGAATTAAAAGCAGTGCTAAGGTACACTTTTATACCCAAAGGCTTCTGAAAAGATCTCCAAAACTGAGTGTGAATCAAGCTCCTATATATGATATGATGGAAAAAGGGACTCCATCCAGTATAACAATATCCTTTATGTATAGTCGGGCATGATCCTCCGTGGTGTCTGTTGTCTTAACTGCTAAGAAGTGGGCAAATTTTATCATCTTGTCAACTATCACCCAAATTGTATCATGCTATCTGTGGGACCTCAGAAAGGTTGTGACAAAGTCTATGTTAATCATCTATCACTTCCACTTTGGAATCTCAAAGTTTTGAGCTACTTCACATGGCCTTTGGTGCTCAACTTTAACTAGTTGGCAATTCGGGCACTTGGAAACAAACTCAACAATATCTCTCTTTATTCCGCTTCAATAATAGACTTCCCTCAAGTCATGGTACATCTTGGTAGACCCTGGATGGATGAAATATCTAGAATTATGGGCCTCTGCCATAATCCTCTCTCGAACACCATCAATCAGGAACACACAATCTACCTTGATATCTCAATACTCTATCTCCCCCTTTGGCAAAAGCCACCACCTTCTGCTTATGCACACCCTTTTTCAATTATAATAAGATAAGATCTTGATCTAGTTTCTCCTTCGCCTCCACTACTAGAGATGATGCAAATCCATTATACGCAAGAACTCCTCCTTCGCCTGATTCATCTAATTAAACTCTCAATCACCTGATTCTTTAGCTAACTCTCTTTTCTCCTCCTCCATAAGGGCACTGCTCTCCATGGACAACTTGCTAAGAACATCAACAACCACATTAGCTTTACCTGGGTGGTAGAGGATGCTCATGTCGTAGTGTTTGAGCAACTCAAGCCATCTTCTTTGTCTCAAGTTAAGCTCTTTATGGGTGAAGACGTATTGCAGGCTCTTGTGGTCTATGAATACATCCATATGTGCTCTATATAAATAGTGGTGTCATAGTTTGAGAGCAAACACCACTGCTGCCAACTCTAAGTCATGAGTGGGATAGTTCTTTTCATGCACCTTAAGCTGTCTAAAAGCATAGGCAACAACCTTCCCCCTTTGCATCGACACACATCCCAATCGTACTCTCAAAGCATCGCAGTAAATCATGAATCCATCCATCCCATCGGGCAAGGTCAACGCTGATGTAGTAGTCAGCCTTGTCTTTAGCTCTTAAAAGCTTTTCTCATACTTGTCAGACCATTAAAACTTAACCTTCTTCTGAGTCACTTTGGTCAACAATGCAGATATGAAAGAGAACCCATCAACAAACCTTCGATTGTAGCTAGCCAATCCCAGAAAACTCCTTATCTCAATTGAAGAAGTTGGTCTAGGCTAGTTTTTGACCACCTCAATCTTTTGAGTATCCACTTGAATTAGATCTCCAGAAACCACATGACCCAAGAAAGCCACGAATTTGAGCCAAAACATACATTTAGAGAACTAACTATACATATAGCTCATTATCTTTGAGCATCTGCAAAGGCGATTCTAAGGTGATTTGCATGCTCTTCATCATATCTGGAATACACCAAAATATCATCAATAAACACGATCATGAATATGTCAAGATACTGTCTAAATACTCTATTCATCAAGTCCATAAGGGTTGCAGGTGCATTTGTCAACCTAAACGACAAGAACTACAAATCAAAGTGACCATATTGGGCTCGAAAGCCATCTTTGAGATGTCACATTCTCTTACTTTCGATTGGTGATAGCCTGATCATAAGTCTATCTTGGAGAAAATAGTGGCACCCTAAAGTTGGTCAAACACATCATCAATCCTCAGAAGGGGATACTTATTCTCGATTGTCACCTTATTCAATTGACGGTAGTTAATACACATCCTCAGGGAACTGTCTTTCTTTCACACAAACAAGATTGAAGTACCCCAAGGAGAGACACTTGACCTTATAAATCCTTTCTCTAACAAATCTCTCAACTGCTCCTTCAACTCTGCATGGGCCAATCTATAGGGTGGAACAAAAATAGGTTAAGTGTCAGGGTGAACATTAATTCTAAAGTCGATCTCCCTATCAGAAGGGACTCTGGGCAGATTGTCTGGAAACACATTAGAAAACTCGCTCACGATCAGGACATACTCAAGAGTAGAGGGCTCAACTCGTTATACTTGACTTGCACAAAGTGATAGATACATCCCTTAAAGATCAGTCTTCGGGCCTTAAAGTAAGAAATAAACATACACTTTGGCGTAATAAAATATCCCTTCCATTCGATAACTGGCTCATTCGGGAACTAAAATTTCACAGTTTGGGTTTAGCAGTCAATAGAGGCATAGCAGGCATGAAACCAGTCCATAACAAGGATCGCATCGAAATTGACAATCTCTAAGTCAATCAAATCAGCAAGAGAATCCCTATGATAAATGGATACCACACAATCTCTATAGATTCTCTTAGCTCGATTGGACTTACCAACAGTAGTAGAAATAGAAATTGGCTCAAACAAGCACTCAGGAAAAATCTCAAATCTACTTTCCACATTTAGTTTGACACCCCATAACTCCATGCTCTTATATACCCATGTTTCAAGCCTCATTCTTTTAGTTGGAGAGTGTATTAGGGTTATGGGAGACTCCTAGTACTTAGACGAGTTCAAAACTTCCCTATGAATTGAGTTTTGGGTCAACTTTAAATGCGCATAACTTTGAGCACACTTAGAACTAGGTGGATCATGATATGTAAAATGAAATCCCTTTGATTTAGCTTTCTAATGCACTTAGTTTCACCTCATTTAGAGTTTGGAGTCAAAAGTTATGACTATTTTACTGAAGACTGCTAGTGCAGAGTTGCACTACGAGCCCACGAGTCGTACCCCGACCTACGACTCATAGGTTAGGCTCGTAACAATTGCCAGAGACTCTGAACTTGATCCTAGGGGTCATGGGAAGGGTCCTATGAGTCGTAGTGCTACTACGGGTCGTAATGGGCCCCGTAACAACCATTAGATAGCTTTTTAGGAAGGTGGTGTCATAGTTTGAGAGCA
>DF364361.1:8341-22199 GCA_000787875.1 Solanum virginianum | reverse complement strand
AATGTATCCAATATGCATAGATACATTTGATTTAGATGTTGTTGAGATGCAAACCTTTGATGGTGCGAATGAAAAATCCTTCTTCAAGTATCAGCTACCTAGATCAAGCATCCAATTTTGAAGTATCAAGTATCTACTAGATAAAAAAAATATAAAACTTATGGCAGATATTAATTATCAGTAGTTTGATAAGCACACACACTCCTTAAAATATCAAGTACCTAAAGTGAACATTTAATTTTAAGTATCAAGTATTTATAATTCTAAAAATCAGGGAAATCCTTCTTCAAATATCAACTTCCCAGATCAAGCACCTAATTTTAAAAATATAAACTTATGTCAGGTATCAATTATCAATAGTTTGATAATCACAAGCACTCCTTCTTAAGGTATCAAGTACCTAAAGCCACCACTTAATTTTAAGAATATATCATTCTAAAAAATAGGAAAATCCTTCTTCAAGTATCAACTGGTAAATCCTCTTCAATTGAGTCACCTTCAGGATTTTGGACATCATCATCAAATAGGTCTACATGATTTCTTGAATGTTATCACTATCATCAACTTGTGTGTAATACCAAAGCTAAAAGTTGGTTGAGAATTCATGTGAATTGTTGACTGATACAAGGACGAACTCAATTTTGGGGGAAGACTTTTGAACCAAGAAGGAAGAAGCAGACGGACCCGTTGACTTTCGTGAAGTACCAAACAAAAATTTAAAATTGCAATTAATTAGAATAAGTTGGTAAATGATCAATGATTGACACTGATTAAAAAATTTTGAAATTGCTATTAATTAGGATAAGTTGGTAACTGATCAGTGATTAACACTGATTAGACTGCAAAAAGCAAAACAATAACCATGATGATAGTTATTAATCGTGAGGGGAAAGGTTTTATTTTAAGTATCATAAAATAAGAGAGAATGTAAAAATATGTGATTTTTGTAATTTTTTTAAATGGTAGAAAATATTGAAGATTTGAGTAAATTAAGTTGTGTAGTTGTGTAATTTTTCCTTACTTTAAACACAAAAAATCCAACAAAAGTGAATTAACAAACAAAAATAATGTTTCATGGATGAAGTCTCAATCTTTTTCAAGATTTTTTCGCTTCTTTGTAGAATTTCATCGACAAATATATATTAGAGTTGAATCAATCTTCATCGATCTTGAATTTTTCTTTCAAACCACGTTTCAGATGCTTTTCAAATAATCGGACTCAGATTCTTCTAAAGAAATTGAATAAACAGTCTTTTGTTTTGAATTTTTGTAATCTTTTTGTGAATTTCAACGACCAAATCAGAATCAAGAACACCCCACCACATGGCTATTTTGCACCAATCTTTACCAATCCCCTCACCTCTTATTCCTACCCCACAATATATATAGATGACCACTGAGATTTGCAGCAAATTGCAATGCTAGTGTTCTCAAATAATAAAAATGAAGACGAGGAAGAAGAAGATGGAATATGAAAAGAGAAAGATCAATGCATAATAATAAAATCGAGATTTGTTATTCTTATATATCAAAGATGAGGAGGAAGAAGAAGATGGAATTTGAATAGGGAATACAAAATCTTTGAAAAATATTTTCAACCAAATGGAAGTGTTTAATTGGGAAAGACAATTATCATTACCTTTTTGGGAAGAAGTAAAATCAGATAAAGAGACCTAATAAAAGTTATTGGTAGTTGTTCCACAAAAGGGGTTGAAACTTTTTCTTTTATCTCTCCTATAATTAATTTAATTAAATTCAAAATTAATTAAATTAGCATTAATACAGATCTTTCATTGCTTATAATTATTTTGTTATTTTAGTAATTTGTTTATAGTACCTGGATAAGCAGTAATAAGTAATCTAATAATGAAATGGAGATTAATTATTCCTTTAAATTTCAAAGGAAAGAAACTAAAACAAATTAATAAAATCATTTAAAAAACTAATTGATTATAACAATATATAGCAAATAATAAAATCCTAAACTAACCTTTCTTTTTTCCCCATAAAAAAAATCCTAATAATTTTATAATAAAACAAATGATAAAGATTCCGAACTTTAACATGTGCTTTACACAAAAAATTCCTATTTTTTGGTGATACTTTTTGTTTAGGTAAAAGAACAGAAAATAGACCTAATTTGAAATTATTTATGCTTATAGACTCAATCAAAACTATTTACCCTTAATGAACCCATTGTCCAAACTATTTATTTTTTTACTCACTTACCTCTTTTTATTTCGCATCTGACGTCAACATAAATATTATGAAATATACGCCGACAATATATATATATCATATTGGTATTGTCATGCCTCGGGAGGGTATCCTAGACGTTGCCGGCACTTAGAGACTATTGCTAGTCCCCAAGCGAATCACTTGGCCCGACTAACTTACTCAGTGGAAGACATTAATATTATAATGAATTAGAATGGGTTCAAAATTCATGAATGTAAAGATACAATAATAATATAGAAAACTTAACTCAAAATCTTTCAAACAACTTCAAAGAAATAACTTGAACAATATCTTTCTAGTCTATGAGGCCTCTAAATTACTGACTCTGAACAAGGGACCGGAGTAGGATCATGGGTACCTCAACTAAAATCAATACAAAGAAATAAAGACTCCTAAGGTCCTCTGGATGCGAAGAGGGGGACTGTCTTACTGAATATCTGCTAACATGGATACCTAAATCTACATCATAAAATGATGCAGCGCCAAAGGCATCAGTACGTGGAATGTACGATATGTAAGATGGCCAAAAAGTACTAAGGATAACATACTTACTTTATAACTGAACTTTGAGATAGCTTTATTGACAAAAGTATGTCATGCAAGTGAAATCATATGTTTTTAAACTGGTCTAAAAGTGCAACTCAATATAAAGGAAATACTTATTTTAATACATTAATGAGCACAAATAAATATATAAAAATATGATACTCAAATACTTAGCTTAATAATTAGCTCAACTTAATTTATTATACAACATAATAGAGATATTTGAATAAAGATATGATAAATCTCAGTGTATAAAATAATAAACTTTACTTCTTGGGGAGTTTCTCTAACCGACAACCATCATTATGAGCTTCGTAATGATACAACATCTTACCCCCACTGCCAGAACCATCCCATACTTTGCCAGGGTAAGGGACAAAAACTAGAGGAGTGGATCAATCCCGAAACTGGGCCATCTCAGTGGCAATGAGGAGTTGTACTTTTGGTACAAGCCTATCCTACGTCTCAAAGTATTACTTTCTTCTCTTTGGGACTTAGCCCAACTTTAGCTTTTTTAAAACTTTTCTGAACTTATCTCTTCTTTTGATTAAATTTTCATTAGTACAATGAGTCTCAAATCATAACTTTATCTCTTAGCTAACTTGTAAACATAGAAGCTTTAAGTACTCCTTAACTCAAACTATGAATATAATAACTTTTCATGCAAAATATATATGATTCTCATAATTTCAACAAGAACTGTAAATCTTGTCTCAATAGCTTGGTTTAGTACTAAAATCAGTAAATGTCATGATTTTTGTCAAGAAAAATGCATGAACAAGTGTTTCAACAAATTTAACTAGTAATGAAGGAAATCCTAATCTCAACAATATGATCTTGAGTAGAAACTGGTGTTTATAGATACTAAAATAATAGTAGGGAAACATTTGGGGGGCCTTACATACCTAGGGAATTAGTTTCTTGGAGAAAATCTTTGATCTTGGAATTTTGATGCGTTCTTGAGAAAAGAAATTCTCTTTGTAGTTCCCTTAGAATGGAAGAACTTGAAAAAAATATTGTTGGAAGGAATTCTCTTCGATTCTTGAATTCTTGACTTGGAATCTTTAGAGTTCTTGATGAAGAACCCTCATTCTTGAAAAAGATGAATCAAGAAATCCTTTCTTGTAATTCTTGAATTCGTTTCTTGAAATCCTAGGTTATGATTAAAGGTTTTCTTAGAGATTCATGAATTGATAGAGAAATTTCGATCGAGAAGCATGAAATTTATACAGAATAACTTAGCTTGAAGATGAATCTTGAAAGCTAACCCTAACGTTTCTTCTTTTGAAAAATAGATTCTAGGTTTGGAGAGTATTTTGAGCATAAAGAAATCAAGGGATCACATTTAGGGATTTATTTAGGCTAAAAACTGACAAGTTTGGGCTTAGGAGGGTGAACAGATGAAAATATTCCTTTTTAAAATTATAGGTCGGGCCACATACGAGACCCCCTTACAACCCGTAGAAACTTCTACGACTCATAGGGAACCTTTCGTAAAATTTTGGACAATTTTTGAGGTTTGTGAAACTTTCTATGAGCCCCCTTGTATGACTTGTAGAGGGTTCTACGACCCGTAGATGGATCCGTAAAGTCTGGGACTGAAAATTGAAGTTCCCTGACTTTTTCCATGAGATACAGATATGGGTCGTACTTTGATTCATGACCTGTAATTGGGTCTCGTATTGCAACTCTACACTGGCAGTCCTCAGGAAAACTGCCATAACCTGTGACTCCAAACACCAAATAAGGTGAAACTAGTTGCGTTAGAAAGATAATGCAAAGAGTTTTTATTTGGTATATCATGGGACTTCTAATTCTTTGTGTGCTAATATTTATGGTCATTTAAAGTTACTCCTTGCATAATCCAAGGCTAGAAACTTAACCGATAGGAAACCTTTGAACTTGACTAAGTACTAGAGGTCTCTTATGAACCCAATACCATTCTAATACACTTTAAACATATATGAATGAGCCTTAGAGTATAGGTACATGTAAGGCATTACTAGGTTTAATCTTATATACTTACGATGAAAAATTTTGGGACCTATGAATGAAGTTGTGGGGTGTTACAATATCTCTCCATTGGTATCATTCGTCCTCGAATGAAAGTGAGAGTAAGCTGGAAGAGAATGAATTTATCCTTAATGTTTCTTCTCTTATGAACTTTTCTACCAACACAGATTAGGCTCATTCGTACTATGAGTTTGAAAACTGTCTATGGCAAATAAGATAAGAATGACACGAGGTTAAACATTGGTCACACTCTCTCTGAAGCTATTCAACAAAGAATAGGGGTGCCTTGGGAATGAAATAAGGTTAGGAGTATGGTACTTTGAACAATGCAATTGATAGCTTTTAATCCTAGCAATATTTCTCGACTACACTTTTTTCTATACATAGAACACTTCATTAGTTGTGACTCATATATAGCTCCCACGAGAATACATATGGCTACTCTATCAAGGTCTAAGTCAAATTGCATACTCTTACTTTGTTCAAGCCTAACTCTAACTCGCAGGGTATTACTCATAAGATGGCCATGAAAATCTTAACCACAAGATTTATGCTCTATACCTTCATGAGAAATCCTATCCCAAGATGCTACTCCCTTCTTCTACACTCAACTAGCCATGATTCCTACTCAATATGTACCTAATGAATCCTACATTAATTCACATGCCATAAACATCACATTCAAGCCTAGTACTAGAATCACTCCATGGGCTCTAAGTAACCACTCTTCTTAGAATCTCCAGCCTTCTTGTGTCTTTAGCATCAATGTATCATGGCTTTAAGTAACCACTCTTCTTAGAATTTCCAGGCTTCTTATGTCTTTAGCATCAATGTATCATGCCTTAATACAAGGAGACAATATGAATGCTCTCATCTAACTGTAAGTAACAACACATCATCTTGCTCTTTGTTCCTACTTACAGCTTCACCTTAGATGGAACGGTAGATCACTACTATCATAACAAGAAATACCAACTATCTCTTAGCTATCATTACTCGACTACTACTATTGGTATCACTATCAAAACTAAACAAAATCACTTGAGGGATTTGAATGAGAGATCTAGAGCATGATTCTTTGAGAAACCTTTTTTTTATAGGAATGCGCATGTCATTTTATTACTTTGTGAGCCACTGAGGGTAAGTCAGAAGTTTGTAAGACTAAGCATACTATGGAACCTGAGTGCTTATATGAGTAGATCCATATCATGAAACTAGTATCTGAGACTTTATAGAGTAAGATTGAGATCGATGGGCTAGGATCTTCATCTCTTATTCTGGGAACTGAGAATAGTTGTGAATCCATCTGAAATGTATGAGCATAGATCATTGACATAATGCTGATGTGTAAGATGTCAACAGAGTATTATAACATTTGAGATTTAGGAAAATACTAGAGTAGGAGTGGATCGATATACCACTAAAACTTCTTATGAATATACCACTTTCTGATTCTCATCACTTGACTTGGCTTCTTAGCTCATCATCTCCTCTTTAGGTCTGAGGCTAACACTCTAAGACTATAAACCTATTCCACCTTCCTTAAACTAATCCATACTTATCTCATTCTAATACCCAGAGAATTGCTAATCTCGTGTCTACGGAACTCTCCCACTGCATGTACTAGGACTCAACCATGATTGCTTTTGAATTTCTACATCTTTCTAGTTAGGGATCATTTTGCAACTTATGATTTAGAGAAGAGAGTCTGAGAGTATGTCTTAATTTAACTCGAGCAAATAACTCATACGATGAATGATGGATTCTTTTAAATTAATAGATTGAGGGACACCAATCAGCTTCTCTCAAGCCTGGTGTAATCTCCTTACTTTCTGAAGTCTTTATTTGAGAGTAACTCATCAATAAGATCAACCACTTGGATTATGAAGAGTAGTTGAACTGATTTGAGGGACACATGAATCTGAATAAGTTTTCTTATGGCACAACTCTATTGCATGATCTAGAGTATGAAAGAACAAGAGATATTTTCTAAATGCCCTATAGCCTCCTGATTATAAGTGTGGTGCAAAACACACCCATAAGCAAGACTCTACTAGACACTGCTTCATAGACAGCGTAGGACACTTGAACTTTATGCTCTGATACCAAGTTTGTCACTCCCTGGGAGGGTACCCTAGACGTGGCCGATACTCAGAGACTATTGCTGGTCCCCAAGCAAATCACTTGGCCTGGCTAACTTACTCAACAAAAGAAATTAATATCATAATGAATTAGAATAGGCTTAAAATTCATGAGCTTAATTATACAAGAATAATATATACAACTTAACTCAAAATCTTTCAAATAAATTCAAAGAAATAACTTGAACAACATCTTTCTAGTTTATGAAGCCTTTAAATTATTGACTCTGAACAATGCACCAGATTAGGCTTATGAATACCTCAACTAAAATCAATACAAAGAAATAAAGACTCCCGAACTCCTCTGGATGCAAAAATGCCTCGCCGACTATTGATGAGAATTGTCTTACTGAACATCTGCTAACATGGATACCTGAATCTGCATCATAAAATGATGCAGCGCCAAATGCGTCAGTATGTGGAATGTACGGTATGTAAAATGACCAAAAAGTATTAGAATAGGATACTCACTTTAAAACTGAACTTTGATAGCTTTACTGACAAAAGTATGTCATGTAAGTGAAATCATATGTTTTGAAACTGGTCTAAAAGTGCAACTAAATATAAAGGAAATACTTACTTTAATGCATTAATAAGCACAAATAAATATATAAAAATATGATATAGCTCAACAATTAGCTCAACTTAATTTATTATGCAACATAATAGAGAGAAATACTTAAATAAAGATATGATAAATCTCAATGTGTAAAATAATAAATTTTACTTCTTGGGGAGTTTCTCTAATCGACAACCATCACTATGAGCTTCATGATGATACAACGTCTTACTCACGCTGCCAGAGCCGTCCCATACTTTGCTAGGGTAAGGGACGAAAACTAAGGGAGTGGATCCATCCCAAAACTGGGCCATCTCAGTGGCAGTAAGGAGTTGTATTTTTGGTAAAATCCTATCCTACTCTGGCTACTAGTTTATGAGTTCAAGTTATTATTACTCTCACTCATATTGGTGCTCAATACTACTCCCAAAATAGCTTTTATAATGCTAATACTTAAAGAATATTCTTGCTCAAAGTATTACTTTCTTCTCTTTGGGACTTAACCCAACTTTAACTTTTCTGAACTCATCTCTTCTTTTGATTAAATTTGCATTATTACAATGAGTTTCAAATCATAACTTTATCTCTTAGCTAACTTGTAAACATAGAAGCTTTAAGTACTCCTTAACTCAACTCAAACTGTGAATATAATAGCTTTTCATCCAAAATATATATGATTCTCATAATTTCAACAATAACTGTAAATCTTGTCTCAATAGCTTGGTTTAGTATTAAAATCAGTAAAAGTCATGATTTTTGTCAAGAAAAATGCATGAACAAATATTTCAACAAATTTAACTAGTAATGGAGGAAATCCTGATCTCAACTTATAAATATGATCTTGAGTAGAAACTGGTGTTTATATATACTAAAATAAGAGTAGGAAAACGTTTGGAGGGCCTTACATGCCTGGGGAATTAGTTTCTTGGAGAAAATCATTGATCTTGGAACCTTGATGCTTGTTCTTGAGAAAAGAAATTCTCTTTGTATTTTCCTTAGAGTGGAAGAACTTGAAAAAAATATTAGTGTAAGGAATTCTCTTTGATTCTTCAATTCTTAACTTGGAATCTTAAGAGTTCTTAAGAAATCCTTTTTTGGAATTCTTGAACTAATTTCTTGAAACTCCAGGTTATGATTTAAAGTTTTCTTAGAGATTCATGAATAGATGGAGAAATTTGGATTGAGAAGTTTGAAATTTATAGAGAATAACTTGTTTCATGATGAATCTTTAAAGCTAACCTTAACTTTTCTTCTCTTGAAAAATAGTTTCTAAGTATGGAGAGTATTTGTAGGGTAAAGAAATCAAGGAATCACGTGTAGGAATTTATTTAGGCTAAAAACTGACAAGTTTGAGCTTAAAAGGGTGAGAAAAGATGAAAATATCCCTTTTCAAAATTGCAGGTCGGGTCACATACGAGACCTCCTACGACCCATAGAAGCTTCTACAACTTGTAGGGGACCTTTCATAAATTTTAGAACAATTTTTGAGGTCTCTAGAACTTTCTACGAGCCTCATTGTATGACTCATAGAGGGTTCTACGACCCATAGATGGGTCCGTAAAGTCTGGGGCTGAAAGTTGAAGTTCTCTGACTTTTTTCACGAGATACTGATATGGGTCGTACTCCGATTCACGACCCGTAACTGGGTCTTGTATTGCAACTCTGCACTGACAGTCCTCAGTAAAACGACCATAACTTTTGACTCCGAATACCAAATGAGGTGAAACCAGTTGCATTAGAAAGCTAATTCAAAGAGAATTCATTTAGTATGTCATAGAACTTCTAATAATTTGTGTTATAAGAGTTATGACCATTTAAATTTGACCCTTACATAATTCAAGGTTAGAAACTTAACCGATAGGAAACCTTTGAACTTGACTAAGTAGTAGAGGTCTCTTATGAACCCAATCCACTTCTAATACACTTCAAACATATATGAACGAGCCTTAGAATATAGGTACATGTAAGACATTTCTAGGTTTAATCTTATATATTTACGATGAAAAATTTTGGGACCTATGAATGGAGCTGTGGGGTGTTACAAATATCATATATATGAATGAACTCAATGCTCTGTGATACTTTGACGGTATATTGATACCCAATTGCTATCATATAAGATTATATTTTATTAAGAAATAAATAAGAAACAAATAAAAAAATTATTAAACACTAAATTAGTAGAAAATATATTCGTTATGATGCTCCGTTGGTATATTTATATCATCTCGGTATCATATAGGATTAAAAAATTATTAAAGTTACAAAATTATTTATTAAACTCTAAATAAGTAGAAAATATATTCTTGTGATATTCTATCGGTATATTGATATCCTATCGGTAACATATAATTTTGAGCTCTTTTTTTTAATAAATAAGATCATTAAAGTTACAAAATTATTTATTAAATTCTAAATTAGTAGAAAATGTAATATTTGTGATACTCTATTGGTATAGTGATACCATATCGGTATCATATAGGACTGAGTTTAATTCGCTGTGATACCCTGTTGGTATATGTATACCCTATTGATATATTATACAAGGTGGGTGTTGATGTCAACGCACAAATTTTAATAGTAAGGAGTTATAAAATGTAAAGGGGGTATATAGATGTAAATAGTTTGCTTTAAGAGGAGCAAGAGCTTAGTTTTCCCTTTTCTTTAATGACAAATTTACTATGTTCATCATTAAAATTGCGAAAGATTTAGTATATAAAATTAAATTAATTTTAAAATCTTAAATATTAATAAATTTGTGATGACAATTTTGTCTACCATTGAATTTTTTAAAGATAGAATTTTTTGGAGAAAAAGATCAAAATAGTCCCTTAACTTTTGCATTAAGATTCAAAGTCATCCTTGCGTTTTCATACGGGGCACTAATAGTCCCTCATGTTTGCAATATTGGTGCACTTTTGATTCTCCCCCATACTTTTGCCTATTTTCAATATTGATTTTGTGCATAAATTTATGTATGAAATGTTTGCTTTTATATATTTAGTAGAAATAATAATTTCATGTGAAAGAAGTTGAGAAGAGAGCACCTTGTTCAATTCAGTAGAAATATTATTGTAGCTAAACAAAGAACACCCT
This sequence comes from Solanum virginianum, assembly GCA_000787875.1. Taxonomy (NCBI): domain Eukaryota; kingdom Viridiplantae; phylum Streptophyta; class Magnoliopsida; order Solanales; family Solanaceae; genus Solanum; species Solanum virginianum. Next base: position 11,606 of record DF364361.1, on the reverse strand, counting down.
GACATATAACATTGGAAAAAAGGAAGATTTTGTACTATTGCACGTGAAATCGACATGATAAACTTGTTAGTGGCAATAATATTTCTACTAAACAGAATAATGTGTTCTTCTTTTCAGCTACATGCAGTTATTATTTCTAACAAATATATAAAAACAAGATTGAATATTCCATACATAAAATTGTGGATAAAATCAATGTTAAAAAATTGGCAAAAGTTTTGGAGAGGACAAAAAATGCACCAATATTATAAACATGAGGGACTATTAATGCTCCATGCGAAAATTCAATGATGATTTTGAGCCTTCACATAAAGATAAGACACTATTTTGGTCTTTTTTCTCTGGCATTTGTGTAACGACCCCTACTTTAGGAGCCCTGAGGTGCAAGGAAGTTGTCCTAAAAAATGACTGGCAACCTGGTTTACGAGACTATCTACGACCCGTGGAATTTTCTATGGCTCGTAGAGTCTTTCATAAGTGGGGTTCCAACCATGAGGAAATTTAAAGTTTTCAGGAAATTAATCCACGACTTATCAGACGACCCATAAAATATTATATGGCTCATATATGGTCTCGTAAAAGGGTGTCAGATACAAGGTGAGAATTTTGCTAAGTGTGGAAGGACTCTACGAGTCCATCCACGGCTCGTAGAAATTAATACAGCCCATCCTATGTGTATTAAACCCTAATTCAAAAAAGGTATATTTTTAGGACTCTCAGGTGAGCCATCAGACAAGTGGGTCTATGGCTCGTAGACAGGGTTTTGTAGATGGCTTTCGGCAGTTTTAATTTAGGGATAGTTTGGTCATTTCCCATAATTTTATTCCCAAACTACGTCATTTGGGGGACGAAAAGGGGAACCTATATTAGTCTTCAATCCCTAAGAATACCCCCTATTCTCTCATTATTCTAATTCCAAATTTCTAAGGCAAAGGCTCTCAAGAACAAGGCTAGGGTTTTCCAAGTTCCTTCCTCAAGACTTCAACTCCGATTCTCTCTAGTTTCTAAGGTATGTGAGTTGATTTATGGGTACCATTCCACTCATAAGGTTCCCTATTATGAAGTTTACCTTTCTTTATGTTCCTAAGTTTCATTGCATGCTTATAATAATTTTATGATTCTCATGCCATTATATGATTTCCTTAAAGTTTAATGACTATTTAGTTAAGTAAATGTACATATATTTTGAAGTGTGATGTCGATCCTTACGTATACTTGTATGTAATATTTAATTATGATGGCATTATATTTTTATCTATGCATTACATCTCACATACTTAGTACATTCAAATGTACTAACGCATATTTGTCTACATGATTTAACCATGTAGGGACAAGTACTCCTCCACTGGCTCATGGCTAGTATTCGGCATCCAAGACTAGCTCTACTATTATGGTGAGCCCTTAGATCAGGACTCCTCCACCCTTTTCTTCTAGCCTGTATTAGCTTGATTTTAAAACGATGTCTTATAGCCCTTCTGAGGCACTTATTTCAGTATTGTATTGTCTAGACTTCTTTCTATTGATGGAGACCGTCTGTTATCGGTCCCATCAACTTGTGATATAGTTGTAGTAGTGACTTAGTTATTTCCAGTATTTAAATGTTGCTTCATTGTGCAAAGCCCATAGCCCCCTTTCCCTTGTGTTTTCTTCATGCATTATGTCTTGCTTATTACCCATGAATGCTTGAGATGCTTAGATGGCTTGGGTGAGGTACCTCAGGGAACCTCATTCGTTGGTGACGACTAGGCCCTTAATTCGAGTCATTCCAAACTTGGCATCAGAGCACGAGGTTTTAAAATATTCCTTGGATATCCATGCAGATCCTCGCTCTCATGGTCTTAGCCTGAGTGTTGGCTAACCAAGCCAACAAGGAGATAACAGTGCCTACCCAGCAGCCATAGTCTGTGACTTCATGCAAATGAACCCACTGGAATTTTATGGGTCAAAGGCGGATGAGGACCTTATGGAGTTTATAGAAGAAGCCTACCAGGTTGTGGCAGTGATGGGTGTGCCGTCATAGGACAAAGCTGAATTGGTGGCTTACCAGCTTAAGGGAGTCACCAAGGTTTGATATGAGTATTGGCCCGATGAGAGAGGTCAAGAAGTGGTTCCCACTAGTTGGAAGGAATTCAAGTGTGTCTTCTTAGACCGATTCTTCCCCATCGAGCTTAAGGAGTGATGTTGCCCAAGCTACACCTCCTTTTGTAGGCTAAAGGTGTCATTGTCAATATACATAACCTAACCAAGTTAGGGTCGAATCCCACAGGGAAGGGGTCCCTGTGCACAATCTGCAAGGAGGAAACAAAGTAGGGGTGTGTTCGATATGAGATAGCATAACTAACTGTATACCTACCACTAGCCCGTGGGCCTCCACGGGTTCGACCTTTCATTGTACCATGACCTCCTCTTGTACCACCCCTTATGCCCTGAGAGATGTCCTTGGGTACTGGGGCTGGACAGGCTGGCTGATGGAAGAGAAATGATATGGACAATGCTTGGCCAAATGACCAAACTCATCACAAACATAGCAAGCACTAGGATCCCATCCCTGAGATGACTGTCCTGAAGAACCACCTTGCCTGGCTGTACTAAAAGATCTATCATGGCCTGTCTGGGTAGGCCTAGACCTATCAACTGCCCGACCCTGATGGTCATGCCTTTGAAACTCTCTATCTCATGGCAGGGGTCCACTAAACTGGCTATGCTGATGAAATCTCTTCCCTCCACCCTAGTTATCATGCCTAATCTACTCAATCATGTAGGCATGATCCACCATGCTCGAGAAAGTATCACCTACTAGAACCAAAGAAGTTGTGGCCTCTTAAAGATACCCTGCTAATCCCTTGGCGAAGTGTCGAATCCTCTTAAACTCTTATGGATACTAGATTAGGTATGTCTGGGAAATATATGAAATCTAGCCTCATAGTCTGACATTGACATAGAATCCTGTTGAAGCCTATCAAACTCATCTCGATGGCTGTCTCGAAGGTTATATGGCATGAACCTCTCTAGGAATGCATCTGTAAACTGCTCCCAGGTTATGATTGGAGATCCAACAGGTCATCGAGCGAAAACTAACCTCTACCACTCCTTGGCTAGGCTAGTGAACTGACAAAAGGAATAATCGACTCTATTTGACTCAAGAATGGCCAAATTACATAGTAGGTCCTGACACTCTGATAAGAAATCATAGGCCTTATCACTAGGCATACCATCAAATCTTGAGGGTGCTAATCGAACAAATCGCTCAAAAATCTTCTGC
>DF364362.1:260-29679 GCA_000787875.1 Solanum virginianum | reverse complement strand
CAATCTATGAAAAAGATTTTGTTTATAGAATAAATCCTAAACCCTAATATCTCATCTTTCTCTTTCCCAAAAGAAAAGAACTGCCACTATATGTGGCTGCCACCATTCAACACCATCCACGAAGCAGCCCCCATACTCATTAAAATTTTAGGTGTCTATATATAACTCTTCACATTGGTGTAAAATCCTAAACCCTAATATCTCATCTTTCTCTTTCCCAAAAGAAAAGAACCGCCAATATATGTAGCTGCCACCATTCAACACCATCCACGAAGCAGCCCCCATACTCCTCTTCTTCACTACCTCACCGCCTGAACTCCGGCAAGGAACCACTACCACAACCTCTAAACACCACCATTTTCGACCTAATAACCACCAAACCCCACCTTTTTCAACCTAATAAGCACCAAATCCTACCAGTAGCTTACCAAAAAAGACACCAAAATCACGCCTCCATCACTCTTCTGACCCCTTTTATTGTCCAAAATCAGCCACCAAATGACCGAAAAACCTCAGCAGCCTCCACCTCCACAACTACCAAAACCTCCCCGCCGAACCCACTTGAAACCACTCTAAAACAACCCCATTTTCCCCAGTTTTTCCTCCACCAAAACCACTGAACATCCTCGTCTTTCCTCCAGCAAACAATTACCCAACAACCTCTAACCAAACCACCACCTTCCCCGCTAAAACGGCGCCAGAAAAATAAGCAGACCAACAAGAAACAAGCAGATCTATCTAGAAAATGCTACTCTCTTGTAACTCTTTTTCCTTTTGTATTTTTTCATATATTTGTGTGTATTTTCAGTTTTCTTGGTTAGTGTTTTGGTGAATATTTCATTGTTATCATTTGATTGTATTGATTTGGGTCTCATGCTTGATATTTTTTATGCATTACTCCTCCCGCAAGACTTGTCGAAATGGTTTTATTTTTTAAATGTTATTCCCATTTTTGTGCTATTTCAGAAAAAGTAAAAAATCAGAGGAAGGACATTGACCTTAATTTTCTAGATTCATCAGCACACACAAAAAGGGCATTTAGTTTATAGATATCAATTTTGATTCTAGTGAAATCAAGGAAGATTTGGGGTAAATTCACCTGTAATAACAACAACAACTGCTACAAATCAAAAAGGTACACAACCCGTTGTTCTTGCTTCGTTACTTTTTCAACAATTGATATCAGAGCATGGTTAAATAATTGTATTCAGATCATTATTTTATGTGTTTAAGATGAATATTTCTTTAGTTGGCGGAGTTTTTGACAAGTTTCTAATAATGCAATTTTTATTTTGGCATATTTTGATCAGAGTTTGTTTTTTTTCGATAAAAAAGATATTTAAAAATACTAGTAGTTCAAACCATGGCCTGTAGTTGTCACATCCCAAAGTACCCTCTAGATGTGACTGGCACCCGCACACACTATTTGTCGAGAGAACCAAATATTCTTACACAGCCAAACTATCCAAGCACTAAGAATATAATATGTGCAACTCCAAAACTCATATGATAACAATAGAGTAGCTAGCAAACCAAAATCACATATCAATTTATGAAAGGGAAAGGCTATTTAACAAAATATCTCTAGCACAAATCCCACAATAAGATCCAAGAGCATCTAATAGAGTGATATGAGTTCAACTGTCAGGCATACAAACCCCAAAAAGAAGAAAAACATAAACTAAACTAGATAGAGCTGAAGTAGTAGCTTTCACGAACAATGCGAAGGCTTACCTCAGCAATAGAGTTTACAAAAACGAACTTGTCAGCCACAAGTCTCTCCCTCTGCAACAGTATCTACATTGGCATACAAGTTAGGAGTGAGCTATATATAAATATAACCCAGTAAGATCCTCGACTTGCTACTCTAATGCCCCTAGAACAAGAGTTAAAAAATACATCTGCATAATAGATATACATAAATAATATACATAAGAATATACTTCATAATAAGCTTAGTAAGTTCAAACAAATGTCCAAAAAGGCTCACAACATGTCTCAATTCAATCCACACTCAAAACCTATCATAAACGGCAGCGAAAGAGATCAACCCATCACCCCAACAAGTCCATGGCAGCATGTATAATTCTCTAAAAATATACTACGGCAGTGTGTACAAAGCCCCTAACAAAGTATGACGGCATGGGTATGTCTCTAACGTATTACAACAACTAAGTATGCCCCTAGTAACCGTATTCAACATCACATCACATATAACTCATAATATTCTCAAAAATAACATATCTAGGGTTTATCAAAGAAACTTCAACTCTGTTAAGCACATGCTTGTCCCAACACGTACACCAGACAGAGAAAAAATATATTTTTCGAAGCATGTTTGAAAAGCAAGCACTAAAGCTTAAAGTCTCACTTACCTTATTAATGACAAGTTCCACAACCTTGCATGTGTAGAATACCCACCAAAACAACCTCTACTTTCCTCAATCTATGAAAAAGATTTTGTTTATAGAATATCAATTATGTTGGCCAAACTCAAGTATCAATATCCCTAGTCTTTTAGTTTAGGGTTAAACTCTAATATCCAGTACCTTAGACTATAAATTAAACGTAAAGGTATTCTTAATCGCATTGTTAAACCTAATTGATGAAAATTCTAGTAAATATGTTTTCACTTAACAAGAGCACATAATAAACAAAAAAAGACCTACACTTTATCACCTAAAAATAGTGGTACAAAGATCGAGTTGATTCTATGTATGAGTATTCCCCAAATCACCTTGTGAGTTGTGTGTTTTCTTCAAAGAGAAAAGAATGAAAGAAGAAGAAAAAGGACTTCTCTATTTTTTTCTACTATGACTGGTTTGTAAAAAAGAGAACTGTCACTTTGTTTTTTGTTGCTGCGTGAACATTAAAAATAAAAGGGGCTAGGTCCTCTTTTTTTTAAGATCTTTTAATAAGAATTATTAATGGTTAAAATGATCAATTAACCCTTCTTTAAAAAAATTAGGGTTATTACATTCTCCCTCACTTAAAATAACGTTCGTCCTCAAACGAGTCTAGACTCATACCTAAAGTATCAAATAGGTGAGGATATCTCTCTAGCATGTCCGCCTCGGATTCCGAAGTAGCATCTTCGGTTGGATGACTGTACCATAACACTTTCACTGAAACTATCTTTTTCGACCTCAATTGTCTTACTTGCCTATCCAGAATAGATATCGGACCTTCCTCATATGCTAAATTCTCATCAAGCTCCACATCTTCTAGATTAATCTTATGGCTATCATCATGAATATACCGTCGAAGAATGGACACGTAAAATACAGGATGTACAGCAGACAATCTCAGAGGTAAAGCAAGTCGGTATGCCACCAACCTAATCCGATCTAAAATCTTATAAGGACTAATATATCTAGGACTCAGCTTACCATTCCAACCAAATCTCATAACTCCCTTCATTGGAGATACTTTCAGAAAGACCTTTTCACCCTTCATGGACTCTATGTTACAGACTTTCTCATCTGCATAATATTTCTATCTACTTTGTGCTGTCCGAAGCAGTTCTCGTATCACTGCAACTTTCTCTAAAGCTTGCTAAACCAAATCTGGACCTAGTAATTGTACTTCGCCATGTTCAAACCATCCAATTGGTGATCGACACTTGCGACCATATAGAGCCTTATATAGTTCCATCTATATACTCGATTAGTAGCTATTACTATAAGCAAACTCTGCCAATGGCAACTGGTCATCCCAATGCCCACCTAAATCAATCGCGCAAGCTCTAAGTATGTCCTCCAAGATCTGAATAACTCGCTCAGACTATCTGTTAGTTTGGGGATGAAAAGTTATACTCAACTCAACTTTCCTCCAAGATCTGAATAACTCGCTCAGTCTATCTGTTAGTTTGGGGATGAAAAGTTATACTCAACTCAACTTGTGATCCCAACAACCTCTGTAAAGACTTCCAAAACTCAGTAATGAACTGAGCACCCCGATATGATATTATTGAAAAAGGCACTCCATGAAGCCGAACTATCTCTCGAAGGTAAATGTCTGCTAACTTCTTTATGGTATAAGTAACCCAAACTGGTATTAAATGGGCAGATTTTGTGAGTCTATCGACAATCACCCAAACTGAGTCATGCTTCTTGAATGTATTCGGCAACCCAATAATAAAGTCCATAGTAATCCTTTCCCACTTCCACTCTGGGATAATCAAGTTTTGCATTACTCCACTAGGTTTTTGATGTTCATATGACCTATTAACAATTCAAACAACTAGTCACAAGCTTCAAAGTATCAGACTTCATACCTTTCCACCAGTACAAACCATAGTCATGATACATATTCGAAGCACCTGGATGGATGGAGTATCGCGAGCTATGAGCCTTTTTAAGTATTAGCCGCTTTACCTCACCCACCATGGGAATGGACAATCTACCATTTCGATGCAAAGCCCCCTCGCCATCGATTGAGAATGACTTTACACATCTACTCTACACTCGATCTCGTAATCTAGCAAGTTGGGGATCGTCGTATTGGCAAGCCTTGGCTTCTCCAACTAAGGATGATTGCACCACTATACCTGCAAGAAACCTGCCAGGAAATGTATGATCAATACAAACTCCCTAATTGTCTAAAGACTAAATATCCTTAGTCATAGGTCATTTTTCAATAGCAATCCAAGCCAAGCTGCCCATAGACTTTCTACTCAATGTATCTGCCATCACGTTCGCCTTTCAAGGATGATATAAGATAGTAAGATCATAATCTTTAAGTAGCTCCAAACATCGTCGTTGCCTCAGATTCAGATCCCTTTGCTTGAATATGTGTTGCAAACTCTAATGATCAGTATAGACTTCACATGGCTCACCATAAAGGTAGTGACACCATATCTTGAGAGCAAATATAATGGATGTCAATACTAAGTCATGTGTTGGATAATTCTTCTCATGAATCTTTAGCTATCAAGAAGCATATGCAACCACTTTACCATTCTGAATTAATACACCACCCAGTCTGACTCTAGATGCATCACAATAAATGGTAAAACCACCCTCTGCTGCACGTAAGGTCAAAATAGGAGGTGTAGTCAATGCAATCTTTAATTTTTGAAAACTCTCTTCACATTCATTTGACCATTGAAAAATCATACCTTTCTGAGTTAAACGTGTCAATAGAGTAGCTACCTTTGAGAAATCCTCCATAAAGCATCTGTAATATCTAGCTAGCCCCAAGAAACTATGTATCTCTATAGGAGTATTAGGTCGTGGCCAATCCCGAACAGCTTCTACCTTTCTTGGATCAACTTAAATCCCTTCTCGTGACACCACGTGTCCTAAAAAGGAAACTGTTCCCAACCAAAACTCACATTTTGAGAACCTAGCATAGAGCTTTTGTTCTCTAAGTGTCTATAGTACAACTCTCAAATGATGTTCATGCACAGCCTCATCTCGAGAGTAGATAAAAATATCATCAATGAATACAATCAGAAACTAGTCTAAGTATGGCTTGAATACCCTGTACATGAGGTCCATAGATGTTGTAGATGTATTAGTCAATCCAAAAGACATCACCAAAAGTTCAAAGTCCCCATACCTAGTTTGAAAGGCTGTCTTTAAGATATCTTTAGTATTTATTCTCAGCTGTTGATAACCTGATCTTAAATCAATTTTGGAAAGTGGATAGCACCCTGCAACAGATCGAATAGATCATCAATACAAGGCAACAGATAATTATTCTTGATTGTTACCTTATTCAAATACTTATAGTCGATGCACATTCTCATTGTGCCATCTTTCTTTTTCACAAATAACACTGGGGTTATGCTAGGCTTGATGAACCCCTTATCAAATAGCTCTTGAAGTTAGACCTTCGATTCTCTCAACTTAGCTAGAGCCATATGATATGGAGGTATAGAGATAGGTTGAGTTCCTGGCACTAAATCAATGTTGAACTCAATTTCTCTTATCGGAGGTAGCCTAAGTAAGCTTCTGGAAACACATCAACAAATTCTTGCACAACTGGAACACTATCGATGGTAACATCTTCCCCTCGAGTATCATGGACTGTAGCAATAAATCCAAAGCACCTATGATTAATCATTTGGCGTGCCTTTACATAAGATATTATATTTCCCTGTGTCAGAGGAGTCATACTTTTCCATACTAAAGATGGTTCCTCTAGGGAAATTAAAACGTACCAGCTTAGCATAACAATCAACCAAAGCATAACATGATGCCAACCAATCCATGTCCATAATTACATCAAAGTTAGATAATGACAACTCAAATAAAACAACTATTGTGTCCTTGCCCTGCACAGATATAACACAATCTCTATACACTCTATCCGCTGATAAGGTCTCCCCAATCGGAGTCATAACCATATATGGAACATTAAGAGTCTCAACTTGTTGTCCTAAAGATATAACAAAAGACGGGGATATGTATGAATACATAAAACCAGGATCAATAAGAGCATATGCCTCATGAGAATTGACAATAATAATACCTGTGACTACAACATTAGATCCATCGACATCCTGTCTGGCCATAGCAAATAATCTTGGTGGTCCACCTGCTCCCTAAGGGACCTGTGCACCTTGTTGAGCGTGCCACGAGCACCCTTTGGAGCAGCCCTAGCTGGCTGAATCTGGGGCAGAGTATCTGCCATATTTATCTATGCTTGTGTAGTAGCCTGACCAGTACCAGAATCTCCCTTGGGACAAAATTTAGCAATATGACCTCCTTCACCACAAGTAAAACAAGGACCATCAATACCAAAGCAGTGACCATTGTGATTCCTACCACAATTAGAACACCTTGGATGTTGTCCGGACTGGAAAGAATTATCACCCTTCTTCTGCATCTGTTTTTGGCCCTGTCTAGCTGGATAACCACTCTTAGAAGATATCACCACTAAATCTGACTAAGTAGGCCTAGACTGCCTATGATGAAATCCACTTTTGCCTCTAGATAGAGCACCACTGAATCCACCTGTATTACGCGCCATTTGCTTTCTCGCTCGGTTTTCTCCATCTCCCAATAGGACTCACAACGAAGAGCAGTGTCAACCACATCTACATATGTACCATTTCACATATCTCGTATCACAAGACCATGGTAACAGTGCTGTAGTCTATCTACATATCTCCTCGCTTTCTCCCTTGGATCTACAATAAAAAATGGGACATACTTGGACAATTCAGTGAACTTGCCCTCATACTCTATAACTGTCATATTACCCTGGTACAGATCATGTAATTGGCATCTCATGTAATCTTATTTATTAAATCGAATAAACTTGTCCTTAAACATTGTTGAAAACTCTGACCAGGTGATAGGTGGTGACCCTGCTTCTCTAGATCTCTGAATAGAAGTCCACCATGCCTCTATAGATCTTGAGAACATAAAATTGGTAAATTCCATGCCACGAGTCTACTTCAACCCCAATGTAGTAAGTATGTTTTCATAGTGATCAAGGAACTTCTGAGGCTCAATAGACGCTAGTGTTGCATCAAACTCTAGTGGGTTAAGGTCCATGAAATTCTTAAGATCTTTGGGTTGCCCTAAAGTTGCAACTAGATGATCAACTTGCTGAGGGGCCAAATGTGGTATCTGAGTCGCACCAACATTCATCTGAACTTGTTCTTGCATTTGGGTAGTATTCTGAGCAGCTGGGGTTCCACCCTGATTAGGCACCAATGCTTCTAACACATTCAACAACCTTATCACAACATCAGTAGGTAAAGCAATAGTAGGTGCAGCAGTTGGCACTGTTTGTGGGGCATCCTGAGCAACCTGTTCCTACACTTGCTCTGGGACAACAACTCGGGTTTGTCCCTCATTCATAACTCCTGATTGAGGGCCAGTAGATGTCCTAGTCTGAGCTCTAGTAGGATGAGACCTACCCTGACTGCCACAGGTGGTAATACCATGTCCTCCACCACATCCAAAAGTTTCATTAGATCAAACAACAGAGGAAAAGCCATGTCTCTTAGCCATCTACGAAAAATATTTAAAAGTTAAGCTTGATTCAACTCAACGTACGTATAAGGAATGAAAAAAGAGAATGGATACTAAATGTTTAGTAGCCTCAAGGTCATATGTATGGGCGCCTACATACCCATGAACAAGAATCTACCAAACACTGCTCCATGACTTGGGACTTAAAGCCTTGGCTCTGATATAATTTTTGTCACATCCCAAAGTACCCCGTAGATGTGACTGACACCCCTCCCCCCCACACCATTTGTCGGGAGAACCAAATATTCTTACACACCTGAACTATCCAAGCACTAAGAAATAATATGTGCAACTCAAAAACTCATCAATACTCATAACAATAGAGTAGCTACCAAACCAAAATCGCATATCAATTTATAAAAGGAAAAGGTCACCTAACAAAATATCTCTAGCCCAAATCCCAAAATAAGATCCAAGAGCATCTAATAGAGTGATATGAGTTTAACTGTCGGACATACAAACCCCAAAAAGAAGAAAAAACATAAACTATACTAGATACAGCAGAAGTAGAAGCCTCTACGAACAATGTGAAGGCTTACCTTAGCAACAGAGTCTACAAAAATGAACTCGTCAGCCACAAGTCTTGCCCTCTGCAATAGTATCTGCATTGGCACGCAAGTAAGGAGTGAGCTATATATAAATATAACCCAGTAAGATCCTCAACTCGCTATGTCACGACTCAAAAATTTGGTATGATGGCAATTGCTCAAACCCACCAGAACAAGTCAGCCTTACCTCAAAGGGTAATGAACCTATCGCGCGGAAGTAATTAACTAAAGTAGATAACTTAAGCTGAGAATTTCCATACACTTAATACCACCCAAGGATTGGTTGTCATGCGTACAAGCCACTAACAACACACAAAATCAAAGAAATATAAGTCTATATTGTCCTTATTCTCGAATAGAACAAGTACAGAAGAAATAGGAACAAGAGAGTCAGCCAAATTACAATAGCTACCTCTCTACGTCTCCTGAGAAGCCTCAGAAGATCAAGGGAAATACTATTCACTATCCAGGCTCACAACCTATACAAGTGTAAAAGCAAGGGGTGAGTACCAAATACCACATGGCACCCAGCAAGTCAACGAACTAAACAAAGTAAGTCCAATAGAATACACAAACTCCTTTCATTCCAACCTACCTCCGCAACTATAACATCCATAGAAATTCAGCCAACCCAGTAAGATATAATGCACAGTAGATCATTATCCCACTTTCAAGTCATATGGAAAATTCAACAATTTATCAAGTTCTTGCTAATTCATCAAGTGTTCATTAATCAAGATCAAAACTAATCATGTAAAGACATAAACAAGTCAAATGATATAAAGAATATCCAATCTCTGTAGCACTCCATATAATCAAAATAAGCCAGAGCATTATGGGATGAAATGAATGTCTTGAGATATAAATAATGCTATGCAATGTCAAATAATAGTGATTCATGTCTGCCCTTGCTGATCATAAACATGCCTCAGTCAAAATATATAGGGGCCACACATAGCCATGTATCTATCACGGCATGCGACACGACCCTCAAAATATAATATCCGTCATGGCGTGCGACACGTCCCTCAAAATAGTACATCTTCTTTTCATTTCTTTTCTTTTTCAGTAGCCTGAACTATTTCCCTTTGACTTTGTATTTTTTTCTTGGATCATCCAGCAAACACATAACAAATGCACTTTAATCATGTTCATGGAAAGAAAATGTGCAAGATGCTCATACAAATCATACATCTCAAATCAAGAATGGGTAGCTCAATACCAAGAATGTTGCAATATCCTCAATGTCTATACCAACACAACCTCAACAACATTCACATCTAAAAATAAGTATCACTTCGATATCAATAATAAATAATCACTATTTCATATAGAAGAAAGGAAGATTTGGGAATTCTACGATAAATACAAAGTTTAGAAAGTCCACTTGCCTTAGGACTCACGCTAGAACTTTCGTGCAGCACTAGTCAGTTTGCTCACGAATCTTGCATGATCTTGCAAACACTAGTAAGCCTATTGCCTATGACTGCTAAGGGAATGCTGGATATTGAAAAATAAGAGAGCTTTAGAAGAAAGAAGACTTTGATTGCTTAGAGAGAATGTTCGCTCTTTTTTTTTCTTACTTCAAAAATGAAAGCTAAGGAGGGGTATATATATACAACTCTACCTCCAAAACAGACCATTGCTACAGTACCCTAGCCGTTGCTACAGTACTCTGCTCGTTGCTACCGTAAACTAACCGTTGCTATAGTATTCTACAGTATTCTGCCCGTTGCTACTATAAACTAACCGTTGCTATAGTACTTTACAGTATACTGCCCATTGCTACAGTTCCCAGAAGCTTCTAGTTTCCTCTTGCATGATTCTAAGGAGTTCTGGGGTCTTTCAAAGCACGGCTGACACGTTCCTATCCTGATTTGGGGTAGAATTACGGTGGGATACCCCTAGATTAAATAGTCTTAGTCAATGAACATTTGGAAATACCTACTAAAATTTATGAGAAGGATATTGTTATAAGAAAATAAAAGGACCAATTCTTAAAATATCTAATGGGTCCTTACATTATCCACCACTAAAAATCATATTCATCCTCGAACATAAGGTAGAAGAAAGTATCTGAAGTTTTGAAAAGATGAGGATATATAAAACGTATTTTTGACTCTGTCTCCCAATTTGCCTCTCTAACTGGACGATTTTTCCATTGTACCTTCACAGAAGCAATCTCTTTGTTTCTGAGCTTTCAAACCTGTCTATCCAAAATAGATATAGGTTCCTTCTCAAATGACAAGTCTGGATTCAATGCCACCAAATCGAATGAAAGTATATGAGACTCATCGACCACATACTTTTGAAGCATGGAGACATGGAACACAGGATGTATAGATGATAAGCTAGGTGGCTAGGCCAGTCTATAGGCCACCCCTCCAACTCTCTCCCAAATCTCAAATGAGCCAATAAATCGAGGGCTAAGTTTGTCCTTCTTCCCAAACCACATCACACCCTTCATGGGTGATACTCTGAGCCAAACGTGATTGCCTTCCATAAACTCTAATGCTCGTACCCTCTTATTTGCATAACTCTTTTGTCGACTCTGGACTGTCAGAAATCTACCCTGAATCATATGGACCTACTCCATAGCATCTCTTACAAAGTCTACATCTAATGAGTCTATCTTAGAAGAATCAAACTAACCAATCGGAGATCTACACTATCTACCATAAAAAGCCTCGAATGGAGCTATATAAATACTGGAGTGATGACTATTATTGTAGGCGAACTCTGCTAAGGGCAAGTGTTGGTCCTAATGGGTACCAAAATCAATCACACACGCTCACAGCATCTGAATACTGGAGTGATAACTATTATTGTAGGCGAACTCTGCTAAGGGCAAGTGTTGGTCCTAATGGGTACCAAAATCAATCACACACGCTCACAGCATGTCCTCCAACACCTGAATAGTCCGCTTAGACTGTCCATCTGTCTGAGGGTAAAAGGCTGAGCTCATATCCAGCCGAGTGCCTAGACCATGTTACAAGGCCCTCCAAAAATGTGAAGTGAAGAGTGAACCCCGATCAGAGATGATAGAAACAGGCACATCATGCAATTTGACTATCTAACTGATATAAAGCTCGGCTAACTTCTCTTTTGTATACCTGACCTTGATCAGAATGAAATGGGAATAAGACAAACAACCTTTATACAGGCACATCATGCAATTTGACTGATGTAAAGCTCGACTAACTTCTCTATTGTATACTTGACCTTGACCAGAACAAAATGGGCAGACTTAGTCAATTGATCCACGACTACCCAGATAGAGTTATAACTACCCACAGTAGTGGCCAAACCTACCACAAAATCCATAGTGATTCGCTCCCACTTCCATATAGGAATGGGCATCTTCTGAAACTCACATCCAGGCCGCTGGTGCTCACACTTAACCTGTTAACAAGTCAAACACTTAGCCACAAACTCTGAAATATCCTTCTTCATACCACACCACTAATAGTGCTAACTCAAGTCATGATATATCTTCGCTACTCTTGGATGAATGAAATAATGAGTACAGTGAGCCTCCTCAAGAATCAATCTAATCAAATCACCTACCTTAGACACACAGATTCGACCCCCAATCTTTAAAACAACATAAGGATCGAGCACTGGTTCCTTAGCCTATCCTCTGGTCACTTTGTCTCTGATGAGGCATAACTTCTTGTCCTTAAACTGACGCTCTTAAATCTGGTCCATCAAGGAAGAACGAGCCTCAAGGAAAACAAGTACGCCGCCATTATCAGAAAGTTGTAACCTGACTAGGCCATTAGCTAGACACCAAATATCCTTAGCCAAAGGTTGCTCCTCCACTCGAATGGTGGCTAGAATTCCCATGCTAACAGTCATTCTACTCAAGGCATCAACCACCAGATTCGCCTTTCTCGGATGATATAGAATGGTTAAATCATAGTCCTTTAGCAACTCCATCCACCTATGCTGCCTCAAGTTTAGATTTCTTTGGTTGAATATATACTATAGGCTCCTATGATCAGTGAAGACCTCACAATGTACACCATATAAGTAATGATGCCACAAGTTAAGAACAAACACTACAGCTGCTAGCTCAAAGTCATGGATAGGATAATTCTTCTCATGAGCCTTTAATTGTCTAGAAGCATAAGCAATCACTTTACCCCTTTGCATCAGTACACCACCTAACCCTATTCCTGATGCATCACAGTATACTGTAAAGTCCACACCTGTCTCAGGTAATGTCAAAATAGGAGCCGAAGTTAACAAAGACTTGAGCTTTTGGAAGCTCACCTCACACTCTTCAGACCAATGGAAGACTACATACTTCCGAGTCAACCTGGTCAATGGGGCTGCAATGGAAGAAAACTCCTGAATAAATCGTCAATAGTACCAAGCTAATCCCATAAAGTTGTGAATCTCAATAGCTGAAGTAGGCCTTGTCCATCCTCTAACTGCCTCCACCTTAGCTGGATCCACTCTAATCCCCTCCTTGGATACCACATGCCTTAAGAATACTATCGGATCAGACTAGAACTCACACTTGGAGAATTTTACATATAACTTTTCCTCCATCAACCTCTATAGTACTATCCTCAAGTGACTAACATGATCAGCCTCAGTCTTGGAATACACCAAGATGTCATCGATGAATACTATAATAAAAGAATCTAAGTATGGATGGAACACCCTATTCATCAACTCCATGAATGTTGCAGGGGTGTTAGTCAACCCAAAAGACATCATTAAAAACTCATAATGGCCTTAATGAGTTTGAAAAGCCATTTTAGGGATATCTGAGGCCCTAATCCTTAACTGATGATAACCAGACCTTAAGTCAATCTTAGAAAACACAGCCGCACCCTCAAGCTTATCAAATAAGTCATCAATACGGGGAAAAGGGTACTTATTCTTGATAGTTACCTTATTTAATTGTCTGTAATCTATAAACATCCTCATAGACTCGTCTTTCTTTTTCACAAACAAGACTTGGGCACCCCAAGCTGACATACTAGGACAAATAAACCCTTTACTCAGCAAATCTTGAAGTTGCTTCTTTAATTCCTTCAATTCAATTGGAGCCATTCTATAGGGGGAATGGAGATGGGCTTAGTGCCTAGCTTTAGGTCAATGGGAAAGTCAATATCCTTATCAGGTGGAACACCTGGAAGGTCAGTGGGAAAAACATCGACAAACTCCTGAACAACAGGGATAGACTCTATAGAAGGTGGTTCAATACTAGTGTCTCGAATAAAAGTCAAATAAGACAAACAACCTTTATTAATCAGTTTTTGGGCATGAATGAACTAGATAACTTTACTAGGATAAGAACTACTATTACTCTTCCACTCAATCTTTGGTACATTGGGCATGGCTAGGGTCACAATTTTTGTGTAGCAGTCAAGGATAGCATGATATAGAGAAAGCCAATCTATCCCCAAGACAACATCAAAGTCTACCATATCCACAATAATCATATCTACCCAAGTATCATATCTAGATAAAGAAACAAGGCAAGATTGATACACTAGATCCACCAGTAAAGGCTCACTTACTGGTGTGGAAACATGAATGGCTATAGGCATATAATCATATAGCAAATTGAATCCAGATGCAAAGTAGGATGACACATAGGAGTAGGTAGATCCAGGGTCAAACAATATAGACATAGATTGATGAAAAACTGAGATAATACTTATGATGACTGCATTAGAAGCCTCTGCCTCGGGACTCCCTAAAAATGTATAGCAATGTGGTCCACTACCACCGCCCGTTTGAGCAATGCCTCTAACCCCACTCAGTTGGACTATGGAACCACTCGCTCCTCTACCTAGAGTGCGACCACTTCTATCTGTCTGAGCTCTGCCTCGCCCTCTGTATGGTGGTAGTGTCAGTGGCCTAGTCTGAACTGAAGATCTGGGATGAGGCCTACCTTGTCCCCCCGATAAGGGACACTATCGTATCAAATGATCCAGACCTCTACAACCATAACAAAACCTCTGACTCTAGGACTAACGTGTTGATCCTAACGAACTACCATTGTTGTGTCACTTCGTGGACCTACGATATGTCTGACCACTCTCAGAAGCAGATAATGATGCATGAGCTAGTCCTCGATGCTGGGATGAGCCACCCCCTCTATAGAACTGTCTACCTCCAGATGAGGTACCAGAAAACTGACCGAATCCACGGGCCCTCTTAGGGTCCCCAAACTCTTCTCTCTCCATCATCTCCACCTCCTTAGCAGTACTCACAACAGACTGGAAAGAAGCCCCATCTCTAGATACTTTAAACATTGCCTAACGAAGGGAATAGGTTAATCCTCTTACAAACCTACAAATTTTCTCTATCGCATTTGGAATAATGGATGTGGCATGTCTAGATAACTGACAGAAATGGGTCTCATACTCGATGACTGATAAGCCATCCTACCTCAGACTCTTAAATCTCAACTAACTCTCCTCCTTCACACTCCAAGGGACAAATCTATCATAAAAAGCACTAGAGAACATCCCCCAAGACACCGTGGGAGGTCCCGCAGGCAAAGATCCTGAATAGTCCTCCACTATTCTCTGGTTGGCCCAAGAAGCTGAAGAGTAACATATCGAACCCCGTGTGACTCGGCTAAGCCAACAGTTCCCTACAAGTAGTCAGAAACTCATGAGCATCCTCTGTCCTTCCACCTGGAAATTGAGGTGGGTTCATCTTCCTAAACATTTCATAACAGTGCTGCTCACCCTCAGTCAATATAGCAAAAGGTGCACCCTGAACCTCAATAGGTGGTGCAGGGTCAGTCTCAACTCTAGTACTTAATAAAGTATCCTGCAACAAAGGTGAGGCTGTGTGCTCGGAAGGAACCTGGTTCCCTCTAAGGTCACTCGTAGACTCTGAAGAGATTGCCCTAGCACGACCTCTCGCTAGTGCTGCTCCACAAGCATGACCTCTGGCTCGAGCTCTACCCCTACCTCTATCTGGGGCCTCGACAACTACCTTAGGAGCTGCCTCACCTCTACCATCAGAAACAGTAACTCTAGTCCTTGCCATCTGTCAAGAGAACATAGGCACCACTCATTATGAACGAAGTTAACTATGCACGATGAGAGAGAATGAATAAAATTAAGTTTCCTAATAGTCTTCATAGCCTATCAAAGATAAGTACCGACGTATCTGTACCAATCCTCAAGACTCTATTTGGACTTGGTTTGTACCCGCATGAGACCTATGAACCTAGGCTTTGATATCAACTATCACGACCCAAACATTTAGCGTGTTACCTTAAGGGGTAATGAATCTATCGCACTGAAGTAATTAACTAGAGTAGATAACTTAACCTGAGAATTTCCATAAACTTAATACCACACAAGGATTGGTTGTCATACATACAAGCCACTAACAATATAGAAAATCAAAGAAATACAAGTCCACATTGTCCTTATTCTTGAATAGAACAAGTACAGGAGAAATAGGAACAAGAGAGTTAGCCAATTGACAACAACTACCTATCTACGTCTCCTGAGAAGCCTCAGAAGATCAAGGGAAATACTATTCACTATCCGGGCTCACAACCTACACAAGTGTAGAAGCAAGGGGTGAGTACCAAATACCATACAGTACCCAGCAAGTCAACAAACTAAACAAAGTAAGTCCAATAGAATACACAAACTCCTTTTATTACATCCTACCTCCGTAACTACAACCTGCATACAAAATCAGCTAGCCCAGCAAGATATAATACACATTAGATCATTATCCCACTTTCAAGTCATAGGGAAAATTCTATAATTTATCAAGTTCTCGCTAATTCGTCAAGTGTTCATTAATCAATATCAAAACTAATCATGTAAAGACATAAACAAGTCAAATGATATAAGGAATATCCAATCTCAGTAGCACTCTATATAATCAAAACAAGCCAGAGCATTATGGGATGAAATGAATGTCGTGAGATATAAATAATGCTATGCAATGTCAAATAATAGTGATGCATTTTTGTCCTAGTGATACACATCTGCTGATCATAAACATGCCTCAGTCAGAACCTATGGGGGCCACACATGGACTATGTATCTATCACGGAGACAGATCCCTCAAAATATAGTATCCATTGCGACGTACAACACGTCCCTTAAAATAGTACATCTTTTTTTCATTTCTTTTCTTTTTCACTAGCCGAAACCATTTCTCTTAGGCTTTACATTTCTTTTCTTAGATCATCCAGTAAATATATAGCAAATGCATAATAGCCATGTTCATGGAAATAAACTGTGCAAGATTCTCATATGAATCATACATCTCAAATCAAGAATGGGTAAATCATATTTATGAAAATAAAATGTGCAAGATGCTCATACGAATCATACATCTCAAATCAAAAATAGGTAGCTCAATACCATAAATGTTGCAATATCCTCAATCTCCATACCATCACAACCTCAACAATATTCACATCTAAAAATAAGTATCACTTCGATATCAGTAATAAATGATCACTATTTTACATAGAAGAAAGAAAGATTTGGTAATTCTATGAGAATTACAAAGTTTAGAAAGTCCACTTGCCTTAGGACTCACGCTAGAACTTTCATTAGTTTGCTTACGAATCTTGCATGATCTTGTAAACACTAGTAAGCCTGTTGCCTATGACCGCTAAGGGAATGCTGGATATTGAAAAGCAAGATAGCTTTAGAAGAAAGAGTACATTGATTGCTTAGAGAGAATGCTTGCTCTCTTTTTTCTTACTTCAAAAATAAAAGCTAAGGAGGGGTATATATACACAACTCCACCTCCAAAATGGACCGTTGCTACAGTACCCTAGCCATTGCTACAGTACTCTGCCAGTTGCTACTGTAAACTAACCTTTGCTACAGTATTCTACCCATTGGTACAGTTCCCGAAAGCTTCTAGTTTCCTCTTGCATGATTCTAAGGAGTTTCGGGGTCTTCCAGAGCACGACGGACACATTCCTATGCTGATTTGGGGTAGAATTGCGGTGAGATACCCCTAGATTAAATAGTTTTAGTCAATGAATATTTGGAAATACCTACTAAAATTTATGAGAAGGATATTTTTATACAAAAATAACAGGACCAATTCTTAAAATATCTAACGGGTCCTTACATGCTACTCTAAAGCCCTTAGAACAAGAGTTATAAAATACATCTACATAACAAATATACATAAATAATATACATCAGAATATACTTCATAATAAGCTTAGTAAGTTCAAACAAATGTCCAAAAAGGGTCATAACATGTCTCAATTCAATCCACACTCAAAACCTGTCATAAAAGGCAGCGAAGGAGATCATCACATCACCCCGACAAGCCCATGGCAGCATGTATAATGCTCTTAAAATGTACTACGGTAGCGTGTCAAAGCCCCTAACATATTACGGCAGCATGGGTATGCCCCTAACATATTACGGTAGCCATGTATTCCCCTAATAACCACATTATGGTAATAAAGAAGGTTATTCAGCATCACAACACATATAACTCATAATATTTTCAAAAATTGCATATCTAGGGTTTATCAAAGAAACATCAACTCTGTCAAGCACATGTTTATCCCAACACAAACACCAAACAAAGAAAAAATATATTTTTCAAAGCATGTTTGAAAAGCAAGTACTAAAGCTTAAAGTCTCACTTACCTTATTAATGACAAGTTCCACAACCTTGCATGCATAGAACACCCTCTAAAAAAGCCCCTACTTTCCTCAACCTATAAAAAATATATTGATTATAGAATATGAATTATGTTGGCCAAACTCAAGCCTCAATATCCCTAGTCTTTTAGTTTAGGGTTAAACTATAACACCCAATAACTTAGACTATAAATTAAAAGTAAAAGTATTCTTAATCTCATTGTTAAACCTAATTGGTGAAAATTCTAGTAAATATGTTTTCAATTAACAAGAGCACATAATAAACAAGAAAATACCTACACTTTATCACCTATAACAGTGATACAAAGATCAAGTTGATTCTATGTATGAGTTTTCTCCGAATTACCTTGTGAGTTGTGTGTTTTCTTCAAAGAAAAAAGAACAAAAGAAGAAGAAAAAAGACTGCTCAACTTTTTTTTCTGCTGCGACTGGTTTGTCAAAAAGAGAACTGTCGCTTCTTTTTTTTCCAGTTGGTGCATGAACATTAAAAATAAAAGGGGCTGGGTCCTCTTTTTTAAAAATTCTTTTAATAAGAATTATTAATGGTTAAAATTACCAAATAACCTTTCATTACAAAAATTAGGGTTATTACAGTAGTGAGACTGCATGGTACACTGTTTGTGTTAGTACAGCTTTTGGCCACATCTCGGCCCTGATATGAGTTATCAATAAAATTAACTTTTTTGACGTCACTAGTTCCTGAGTTGTATATGGCCTATTTTTCTTGCGCACACAACGGAGGAACTACAAAAACACATACCCTTCCAAGTTGCCCCTTGTCACATCTTTTCTTTGCGAGTTTGTCAGCTAGTCTGTTCTGCTCCCTATATACGTGATGCAACTTCCACATTCCCAGTTGGTTCAGTGATGACCTATAATGAAAAATAATATCATCATATAGGGGGATACCATGAAGAAGCATATTAATAATCTCTTTTGCATCTGTTTCTATGGTTAAGGGTGTGAATTGATGCGTCACAGCCAGTTGAATTCCTTTGGATAGTACAGCAAGTTCAGCTTGGAGGGACATGCATATGGGGTTCCATCCTAAAAACTTAGTATCTAGATACCATTTCTATCTCTAAGGACACCTCTTATACCTAATATGTTAGATGTACTTCACACTGCCCCATCAATATTAAGTTTTATGATACCGCGATTCGGTGGTTCCCATTTGACATAGATGGTCCTCTATATCCCTTGATTGTGGGAGTTCCTTCTTGTAATGATGGAGAATTCCATTGCCTGTCCAAGTGCTTTGTCAAAGTTAGCCATATTTCTCCTATGGTTAAAGGTATTATCGTTCTTGACTAGCCAAAGCTACCAAAGGCAATAAGGTATGAACTCGCTGCAGGAAAGATTTTGTTGGAATTTTTTATCTTTGGCAGATTGCTAAAAGGCTGCACAAGAGTTGGTGTTCGGATGTCGGATGACCTGATTAGGCTATTTAAGCTTGGTCACATTCTAGAATTCAATGGCATACTGCCATTTTAAGAACACATGATTTATGTCTTCCTTTGGATAATGACATATTGGGCAGCTTAGGCAAATACTGAGTCCTTTGCTAGCTAGGTTATGATTCGTAAGGTTCCTACCATGAAAGGGGATCTAAAGGAAGGTCTTTAATTTGTTTGGGATGTCCATTTTCCATATGTCCTGGAAGAGCTTGGACAACCATGGATCTATGGTTTCTTTGCCATTGCTAGCAATGTAATTGTACGCATTCTATAGTGAACATGTCGTTGCTAGTAAGGCCCCAGACAAGTCTATCCTCCCTTGTGTTACTGGTGGCATGGGGGGAGGTGATTACCTCCTTAATGAGGGAGGGTCTGGGTACAAAGCTGTGTTCCAGGTTCCATCCATTATTACCCTTAAGGTCCTAACCCTTAAGAGTGGCTCCCAATCCCTTAAAGAACCCCGTATATAATGTATGATGGGTTTAAGGCCTGGGATCCAACAATCTTCAAATAGCCTAACTTGGTTCCCCTTGTTGACAACCCATCTGGTGGCATCATAGATATCTGCCCAGCTATTCTTGATGTTCGTCCAGGTTATAGAGATAATTCTCTTGGCTCTCTCTTGCCCCAGGTGGTTCCCATATTTCTTTTTGAGGACCATTCTTGACGTTCATCCAGGTTCTAAGACAATTCTCTTGGCTCACTTCTACCCCAGGTGGTTCCCATATTTCTTTATGAGGAGTTTAGCCCAGAGTTTATCTGTGTTCTGACTGACCCTCCAAATTAGCCCACTCAAAATAGCTCTATTCGTGGCTTCACTCTTATGGATTCCTAGACCCCCTCGTCTTTAGGCTTCGTAATTTAGTTCTAGCCTAGGTGATGCATCCTCATTTTTTCATTTGTTGAACCCCAGATGAAATCCCTTGTAAATTTATTGATGCTTTTGTGGATCTATTTAGGGATTTTGATGTAGCTCATCACATGCGAAGGAATACCGGTCAAGGATATTTTGGCCAAGATAGTATGGTCTGTCATGTTTAGGGCATCACTTTTCCAACTTGCAAGCTTTTTCCTCATGTTATCAAGAATGAAGTGGAAGTCCCCTTTTATGGGTTAGGTATGAAACAAGAAAAAGCCTAGGTATTTTCCAAAGGTCTCTTTCTCTTTGATTGGTGATTTCCCCTTTTATGGGTTAGGTATGAAACAAGAAAAAGCCTAGGTATTTTCCAAAGGTCTCTTTCTCTTTGATACCCAGCATGGTAGAGCATTGGTCTCTAATTGTACTCGTTTTGAGCTTTTCGAAGATGTATTATAATTAAAAAAATAGATTAACAACTAGTGAGATATGAATTTTTAAAGATTATCAATTTTTTCACAATGGTTAGACAAAAATCCGCTTCTATTTTACCGCGCTTTATAAATTGCTAGTCAAATATTAGGGCCTGAAACTTTTTTTCACAATGGTTAGACAAAAATCCGCTTCTATTTTACCGCGCTTTATAAACTACTAGTCAAATATTAGGGCCTGAAACTTACAATATGATAATATACTCATTTTTGGCTTTCTGAAAACATATTATTATGTAGAAATGGATGAAAAATGAGTGATAGGTGAGATTTTTTAAAATTGACAGTTTTGGGTATTTCTTTGCCTGAAAAACTACTACCATTTTTGCTGATTTTGGGCTCTAATTGCTAAAAATGTATTACTTAATCTTTCACATTCATGATCTATTTATTTCGGGCTTTCAGAAAATAGTAGCACAATATTTCGATCAACTGAGAAATCAGTGACATGAAAGGCTTATTATTCATAGCGTGAAACTAAAAGGTGAAGACACAGTCTAGGACTCTTCTGCACACTGAGGCAAAAATAGGTCCTTGAGATGCATCGAAGGACTCTGCATTGGATTAGCCACTTGATTGGTTTCTTCCAATCACCACTTAGTGTACCACTATATTCTGTGGAAGTGAATTAGACGTTCCACATTTTCTTGTTATACTCAACAGTCACAACTTGGTCCTTGTGGGGGAGATGGAACCTTTCCCACTCTGAAGGAATTGACTGCATACAGCAAATCAATTGATCCAATAGAAAAATAATGCAAGTTAGATTTCTGATGTTCTTTTATTAACTATGAAAACATAAACATAGAGCATAAAATTTCTATACCATGTAATACCCTCCCTTAACATGTGACCTCTTCATAACCACTACATAACTGTTTGGTGTTGCAGTAGCATTTGCTAAGTCTAATGTCCTTCATTGGTAAGGTGTATTCCCACTAGTTCTAGCACTTGTACCTTGGATTATTATCCAGTTATGTAAAATCTATCTAAGTCATTAAACAATTAGACATAATTTTCTAGTTTAATTACTTAGATGGATTTTACAGAACTGGATAATAATCCAAGGAACAAGTTCTAGAACTAGTGGGAATACATCTTACCAGCGAAGGGCATTAGACTTGGCAAATGCTGCTGCAACACCAAACACTTGTGTAGTGATTATGAAGCTCTCGCATATTAAGGAAGGGTATTACATGGTAAAGAAATTTTATGTTCTATATTTATGTTTTCATAGTTAATAAAAGAACACTGGAAATCTAACTTGTGTTAATTTTCTGTTAGATCAATTGACTTGCTGCAGTCAGTTCCTTTAGAGTGCGCAAGGAACGATCTCCCCCACAAGGTCTTAGTTGTTACTCTTCAGTATAATGAGAAAATGTGGAACATAGAGTTTACTTCCATAGAACATGGTGGTGCACTAAGTGGTGATTGGAAGAAATTTGTTACTGATAATTGCCTTAAACATATCTTANNTTATCTGATGTATGCGTGTTCAACCTAGCTAGTGGAGAAAATGAAAACCCAATCTTGGATGTCAGCATATTCAGATGTGACTAGAGAAAATATGTTTTAGATATTAAATAGCTTCTAGAGATGGTTAGCTTGATAGTGTAACATGACAATTGCTAAGCTTATCAGCTAGATAATCTTGAAATATCATAAGCCATACTTTTGATGTATTACTCTTTAGTTAAGATGGTTGTCTTATCCTAATGTGTCCTTGATAATGTTCTATATTGATAGAAAAGGTTCTCAAACATGATTCAGGCCAACCAATTGGCTAACCCAATGCAGAGTCCTTTGATTCATCTCTGGGACCTGTTTTGCCTCAGTGGGCAAAATAGTCCTTGACTTTGTCTTCACCTCTTTGTTTCACGCTATGAATACCAAGCCTTTCATGTCACCGATTTCTCAGTTGTTATAGAAAATAACAGTGCAGATTTTTGGTAAAAAATTATCGATTTTTCAAAAAATCATATCTCACTTGTTTTTCATTATAATATATTTTTGGAAAGACCAAAACGAGTAGATTGTGATCAGTGGCGGAGTCAAGATTTTTATCAAGGGAATTTAAACTTTGAAGAAGTAGACATACGAACTAGTCTAAGGGGTTCTATATCTATTATATATAAGAAACATATGTAGCAAGAACAATGAGTTATATACCTTCAGATTCGCAATGGATTGTTGTTATTGCTACCAAGTGAATTTGCCCCATGTCTTCTTTTATTTTACTAGAAAATTAAGGTTATATTCACAAAATAAATTTCTTTTTTGTGCGTGTTGATGAATCTAGAAAATTAGGATTAATTTCTTTCTCTAGTTTTTCCTTTTTTTTGTTCTTCTAACTTTTTTTTATCTATTTTTATCATAGAAGACAGAATTCCCCATTTTGTAGGAGAGATTGATCAATTATAAAATTGTTACCTCTCCTTTTTCAATAGGGTTTGAATAGTTAAGTGTTTCCTCTCCTAATAGGATAAGGTTGAATAGTTAATAGTTCTCTGTTCTAAAAGAATAAGGTTTGATAATTTAATTGTTCT
Source organism: Solanum virginianum (assembly GCA_000787875.1). Classification (NCBI taxonomy): domain Eukaryota; kingdom Viridiplantae; phylum Streptophyta; class Magnoliopsida; order Solanales; family Solanaceae; genus Solanum; species Solanum virginianum. The sequence goes on along the minus strand of DF364362.1, from coordinate 6,140 downwards.
ACCTTTAATTTAAAACCAAATGTATCTTTTACTCATGGGTTGAGTAAGATTGGATTGAGTCGGTTCACTTGGGTGATCCATGATCTCGGAAAAATCTTGTAGACTGAAAGTCAAGGGAATAGGCACTAGAAAAATAGACTTGCATGGTGGTTGATCTTTAATGTTGCATGATGTGTTATATGTTCTAGAGATTCGATACCTACCATGTGGGGGAGGCTATCAGTAAGTATGAGGCAAGATGAGTTGTTTACCATTATTGGATTTTGTTGGCCTTTCCAAATGATGGATTGATTATCAAACTACTAATAGGATTAGTCATAGAAAGTACATAATCTCCTATTGTGGAAGGAATAATAAATTCAATCATATCTTTATACAGTCTCAAATACTATTGAAATATAGAATTTAAGGGAATCTATACCTTGATAAACGGAGCATTTGACATCACAAAAGGCAAGCACTGATTTATCAGATTCAAGGTTCTCTAATAATTCTCCATCTATTTCAACTAAGTGTCCCCACAAGCCATGTTTTTGCAATCATACTATATATGTAAAATTGGCTATTATTATGGTTAAACTTTTTTAGTGTGAAATGGTGTATTCCAAGGATGCTTTATGAACTTACATGTCGTGTGTAACGATTACTTCTCACCTTATGTTTCATCCTTCTCCATTAAGTACCTTAACTTTTATTAAAATACACACCACATTTGAAGGAAATATGTATTATTAAATGTAAATTAATTTTATATGAGTAACACATAACAAACATTTATAGGAGTGTACTGAAGAAAATCCCATCAGTGATCTCTTTGACTTCATCAAATGAGATAGAACCATTAAAGAATTGTTAAGTCTTAAATTGTCTTTTGTGTTCTACAACCTCTATGTTGTTGGTGAATGCTAATTCGAGGTCCTTATGCACCAATAAGTAGTTTGATTTAGAACCATTTAATTTTTCATTTATAATGTAGCAGCTTTGAGTCACTTCAAAATATTGGTTCAATGTGTGATCGTCTTGGTTGAAAAGAGTTGTTTGCATTTTTGTTTCCTGTAGCAAGATGTATAAGCATAAGAGTCTAAAAATACAGGATAATATTAACTAATGAATATAATACACCATTAAAATAGAGTTACCTCCTCATCAACAAATATTAGTTGCCAACGAATACCCTCGTTGTTTTCATTTTTGTACTCTTTTGTTAAGCCACGTTGAATGACTAACACTTTGATAACCCATTCTCTTGCATATTTCTTCAACTTACTAATAGGTAAACATCGGTTCCCCACATCTTCTATACTTGTCATTGAATTCTTGTGGTAGCTACAATGTACTAACACTATATATATTTGTCATGTATAAGAAATTTATTTCTATCGAGTTAGTACCCTTTAGGTCATACAAGAAAAATGCTCAAGATTATGATATGCTCCAAAAATATACTAATTCTTGAGTTTTCATTTAAAAGTGACCAACAACGACAAACAGTATAAATATTGCATTAATTTAAAGAATGTAAATACAAAGTCGAAAAGTATTACCAACTTTTGACGTGCAGAAAGCAAGAAACCTGTTAAAAGCATTGCAACACCAACATATAGAAATTGTAATTTCAATCGGACATAATTTATAAAAAGGAAAGGAATTAATTTCATGGAAGTAGTACAAATAAAACAATTTTCAAAGAGAAAAGTCTCATTACAGAAAAGATTGGTTGAAGACAACTTATTCATCTTGAAGTTTTGCCCCAAGAAACAAACAAAATCAAAGCTCAAACCCATTCTGGTAAATCAACCATCTCTTAGCATATAGATACAGATTTGGTTTAGATGTTCTGTTCAAAGATCAAATAGTGAAATGAGATGAGAAGTGCAATTTTCAAGGACTGTACATGCTAGGTTCATTACATGTGTAGTATAGTGCTACCTGCTTATTTTCCTACTCTACAAAATTTCAAGGTCAATTTGTCGGAAGGAGACTCTATATTTTGCCTAACCATGCTCCATTCTCTCATCCTTCTCTTCTTAATTTATTGTCCTTCAACCAATCCAACACTATACAATGATAAGGCAGCAACAGTTCAAAGTAGGCTACTAAAGAGAATAGTTTTCATGTATGACAATCATCGCATGTACTTATTTATTTTTACACCTAAACTTACTGAATTTTACTTAGTGGTTTGCTTGTTGCTATTATTTAGAAGTCAACTAGGAAGATCATAAGAAGATTAGTGGAGTCAGTCTAGATCACAGTAATTAGGAGTAATAGAGATGTTCTGTTATTAGTAGCTTTTATCTATTTAAGGACTCTTATAATTACGAGCATATCCACTTAGGAGTAATAGAGGTGTTCTGTTATTAGTAGTTTTTATTTATATAAGGACACTTATAATTACGAGCATATCCACTTGCAGATTACTTTCCTTTATTGATGTTTTCGATTTCTATATCAGGTAGATGAAATCCTCTCTAATCATACTATTATCGACATCACAGCATTGCCACTAGCATTATGGAATCATCCATGATCACTTTTCTTTTGTTAACTTTCAGCGAATCTAACACATATTTCATCTCTGGCAATATATATGCCACAACATTAGCAAAGACAATCACTTTTCTTTTGTCAACTTTCAGCGAATCTAACACATATTTCATCTCTGGGAATATATATGCCACAACATTAGCAAAGACAATGTTCACAGACACATCATTAATTTCGTCTGCTGCACTTTCATCCGTCAGCTACAATCTCATGATGAACAAATATTAATGTCCTTGTCTCATCTTAAAAGCGTCACTAGACCAATTTAACTTCCTACTTCCTCAAACCAGAGGTTTAACCATGGAAAGAAAGATGAAGCATATCAACATCAAAAGGATGCTAAGAACTCCGATAGAAGAACTCGGAGTTCTTGAGCTTCCATAACTGAGTGAGATCCTACACGCCAAAATGAAGGAATTTGAAGGTGTGGAAGAACAATAGAAGGAGCATGGTTTTGCATTCACATATCAAGTCCTTGGAAGTGCATTGGCTCCTTGTGGGAATGAGTAAAATCCTTCGTCATGTTTTGAAGTTGGACCAGAAGGTCTCATTAAATTTATCATAATTATGATTTTAATTTAATTTTTCAGTATATTTATCATATATGAAATGATCATAAAACTTATGTCATTTAAAAAAATTGAAAACTTTCTACACCACATATTCAGAGTGACCAACTTGTTCACTGCACGGGGTCTAAGCCACAATCTGCTTAGTAAAGGATATCATAGTTACAAACAATATTTGTAGCAAGAGTCCATAATATAACATATACATCAGTTCAAGTTAACATCACAATATAAAAGGTATGATAATGGGTCTGATTCCAACCTTGTAGTCAATTCTCTTACTCACAGGTGTAACTCAACAACAATATCTCCTATATATTCCATAAATAGGCGCAACATGATCCACAATTTCACATTCGTATTTCACAAGGGATTCTCAATATCAAATAACAAGTCATTACATATCAATCTTCAACATTCACTTTCTCGTCATAGAGAAATCCACAATTACATCAATTCTCACAATAAACCAAGTTCAATACATTCAATAACAATTATCCAATCATTTTACATCACAAGCAAAGGAAATATAGTATTCAAGTAAACTTAAAAAGGTTTAGGAATCCACTTTCCTTAATCAAAATCCAAATCAAGCAAATACGGAAGATTAATCTTAGAAAAATGACTAGCCCCTACCGGAAAGGACATCAAGAACTTATTGACCACCGGAACTGACTCAATAGGAAGGACCTTAGGTTCAACATCCCTATCTCTTACAAGATGATAAATGCAACCTTTAGAGATCAATTTGGACCTTAAGACAAGAAATAAACATACCTTTACTATCACTTTACAACCACCCACTCAAGTACAGATTCGTTAGAGAATTGGAATCTAAATTTAGGGGTGCTACAATAAATGGAAGATTGATATGCATGTACCCAATCCACCCAAAGAATAATATCAAATCTCACCGTGCCAAGTTCAACAAAATCACAAGACAAGACTTATGCAAATAGGACAACCCTTATAAACTTTTCTAGCAACAATAGACTCACCATGGGGATAGATACCTTAAAGGCTAACATAAAAATTCGGAACACATATTAAGCTTATTAGCAACAAAGCAATAACGAAATAAATAGTGGCACCCGGACCTATCAAAGCATGCACATCAAAATAAAAAACCTCGGGCACCTCATCCCTTCCTTGCCTCCCTTGAAGAGCATAGAACTGATTATGTCGTGAAGCGCCCCCTTGTTGGCTTCCTTGAGCTCCTTGATCAACATGAGCACCTTGACCTTAAGGAGGAACATCCTTGCCCTTATTTCAAACATAAGGGAAATCGATAAACTTATGGCCTACTTGTTAGAACCCGTTTTGTGGAGTATTGGAACCATTATGGAATTTGGGACTAATGTTATATTTTTGGAAAATTTGAGACTAAAGTGACATTTTGGGAATTTTGGGGACTCAAGTAGAATTTTAAAAACTTGGAGGTTAGGAATCATGTGTCTTTAATTGGCTTAATTAGAAAAAGTTGGGGGGACCAAAGTGGGGTTTTCACAAGTTGAGTCTTAAAGAAGTAAAAATGTTGCCCCACTTTAAACTTGTTAGATCCTAATTGGCACAAGTGTTGGTGGGGCCAAGATATTTTACTTTGTTTCACTTATATACATATAAACACCTTTACAAGGTAATTTCTTCATTTCTACACCCTTCCACACTTATAACAAAAAAAACAACATCACAAGAACACCCATTAAAAGGGGCTCTCGGGTTTGAACCAAACCAAAACCAAAATTCACTTTTTTTGGTTCCACAATTATTTTGATGCTACAAGCTTGGTATATTGAGTCCTCTAAGTAGTGTGGAGGTATTGGTTGGCCAAGAAAATACTTTATTCTATGACTTTGGCGATTTAGATCCATTGAAGGGCTTAAAAAGGTATGTTGATTGTTAGCCTTGTTTTATGTAAATTAAGGAGTGTATGCATGTTGGTGAATGTCAAATTAAAAGAAAATATTGAAAAGATAGCTTGATAAAGTGAATTATGAATTTGGGGGTTGAGGGAATGTAAAGTTTGGTCAAAATTGGAGTTCATGTATGTAGTTAAATGTTGTGTTATAGCATTAGAAGTATGCGTTTGATATTTATATGGGGTAATATGATTCTTAGAAGGTATGAGAGGGCTCAAACATTATGTATATGTAAATATGAGCTGCTGCCCTATTTTTGTAGTCTTGATAAAGTGAGGTTATCTAGTGAGTTTGGTGTGACAATGGTATGGAAAATGATTATTGGTGTTGTTGGGTGTTGTTGTGTTGTTGGTTAATTTGAGCCGAGTGGAGTCTCGGGGCAGCCTATATTCTAGGGGAAGTGCCAGAATTTTTATAGAATTTGCAAAGGAATTTGAGGTATGTAAAGCAATCTTACCCTTTGGCATGGTATGTAAAGCTACCTTACTCATTTCGGCATGTCTTAGAAAAATATAGATTATGATACGAACTCTTTTCCCGCAATCCGAGCTTGTGTATCGTCCGCATTTATTCCTTGGCACTCTTATGTTAATTTTGGTCACAATATTAAATCTTATGTTTTTAAAGTTGTAAATTGCAAGATTAGGGGAAATTTGATAAATTTTGAAGGAATTTATTCTCTATTAATTTTAAATTTCAAACATCCGTAAATTTTTGATAAAATGCTTGGATTGCTTCGTAAACCATTTTGTAATTTCTTATAGGAGTTTGTATTACCTAGGATAACTATGTAAAGCATTTTGTTCTATGGCATGACTTAATAAACTTAGCTAATGCTATAAGCC
>DF364363.1:19809-29863 GCA_000787875.1 Solanum virginianum | reverse complement strand
TGTTCATAATGAATTACAAGGATTTCATGCTAATTAAGCTCCAAAATATGTATAAATACTTAGGATCACATTTTACTTGGAATAATTGGGATTTCGGAATAATGGATAATTATTCATGTGCAAAAATCATGGCATGTATGCACCTTTTATTTCAAGTTCTTGCATAATTTACAAGGAAGGTATATATAGGCTTCAAACTTTTCAAACCCTCATATCTAACGAAACTAGTTAGTTTACATGATAACTAGAGGGTCAAATTTATATAGGTGTCAAACTTTCCCTTCTTTAGGAGCACACTTTATGGGAAGACATATTTTCCAATATATATGTATCCAGGAGAATGACTTGTTTGAACATTAAAGAGGAACAAATGACCATGTTAGGCTTAGGTAGGAAACTTGAGGAGTTGATCAAATTACACTACACTTAGTAGTTTCAAGCTACTCATGCCACAAGAAGAGAAGCTTTACATACCTCCTTTCCTTGCTAAGGTTAGCCTCAACACAATCCCAAATTCAAATTATGCCCTCGAACGCCCAAAGTTTACAAATATCATAATAACGTACATTAGGAATTACTAAACTTCTTTGGAATCTTTAAACACTAAACTTCCACCAAAAATTCTACAAAAATTTCGCCAGCATATCCCCAGTAAACCAGGCCGTCCTGGGGGTTCCAATTGACCCCTTTTCGACCAACAACAGCAGCAGCAACAACAACACATCAATAACAACAATTCCAAGTCAAACTAGAAGCCATCTCAAATTCCAAAATTCTAATAATTCGCTAACAAACTTATTTCATGTCAAAACTGAAAAAACAGGGCCACTACTACATTATATACATACTCAACATACTCAAATACCTTTTCAAACTTCAAAAGTTAAATTATAACTTCCTAGCGTCAAATGAAATCACAAAGTGCTAGAAACTCACATTTTGACATTAACACTAAAACTTGCAAATCTGGACATCCCTCATGTAGTACACATACATAACATCCTCAAGAGCTTCTATACACCCCAAATAACACAACATAACGTCCTAGCGCTCAACATATGCACCTAGCGTCAAAACGTTCAAATTTTTCAATAAAGAGGCTTAATCTCAACCAATTAATACAAAGTGCATACCAATCATTTCTAATGTTATTTCCTTCTCACAAGAATCATTTTCAAGTTAATTAAACCCACATACATGAATTTTCAACAATAAAAGCTTATTAACCTTCAAAATTTCATTTTTGAACCTTATAGACCATAAGCCTGAAACTTAATAATTCAACCCATTTTTTTTGGTTATTATACTCAATTAACAACCCTTAAATAATTTACAAGCTCCAATTCAACTCAAAAGAAGAAAATTTGCAACTTACCTTTTTAACCCTTCAAACTTTCAAAACTTCGAACTCGAATTTCTACGCGTTTTCTTGCCGAACTAATGGTTCCACGATGCTTGAAGGCTCGAATTGAAGAAAAAAGCAAAATCAATAATTTCCTAAAACCTACTGTATCAACCCAAGAGGGTTGCTATTGTAGTGGCTTTGGTTTTTCATGTTATTTCCTTGTTAAGTATTGGATGCAAATGTTTTCTCTTCTTGAACAAGTGTAGGTTATACGTATATATATATATAAGTCAAGATTAATAAAGGAGGTAATTACCTTGGTCCCACAATATTAGCCATTCCAACCAAGCTTCAACACTTACCAAACTCTAGAATTTTGTAGGAATTTCCTTCACAAATCCACTTATGTACAAAAACATTTCATGAATCTTGTGACAAGTTTGTGAGTACACACATATAAATAGGTCATAATGAGTCTTGCAAGCTCCCACTTAATTGAGCTTGTAATATTATCCCCTTAATCCGAAATTTCTAGAATTGACACATAACCTCCGAATTCTCTAGAAAATAGTAACGGTGATTTCAAATTCGTAATTAGTCCAAAGTACCAAAGTGTGGGTTCTAACATCACGTAACCCTGTTTACGAATTGTAGTATAGTTTACGGGCCACAGAAGACCCCTTCATATATTAGGGGTTCATTTTTTGGGTTATGATCCTGCGTCTACGATTACCTTCTATGGGTCGTAGATCAATCTGCGGGCTCATCCTGTTAATTCGTGGTTCAAGGTTCAAAAACCATGATTTTGGATTTAAAACTACGAAGGCTTTTCTACTTTTTGTCGATGGGATTATGGGTCATAGACTCCTCTCGTACATCAGTCTAAGACTTGAAAATGTTTTTAGGATTTTGAGGTTAGGTTTCTACGAATCCCTTTCTATGACTTGCATAACAAATTATGGGTAGTGGACCCAATTTGTGGACTCGATTCCAACACTCAAAATTTCACTAAGTTTGCAACCACAAATACCATCTATGGATCGTAGAACCATCTAATACATTAAAGTCCTTTCGTGGTCACTATCACTGACACTATTTCTCATACTTTCTGAGGCCATATCAGGTAGGATATTTAAGAGGTGCTTCAAATTAATAGATAATATGATAGTGTCAAATCTTGTCCATGGAGATTAATTTATTGTTTGGAATCCTTTGGTTTAACAACTTTTAATTCTAAGACCATAGTTTTAGAGTATCTCATAAATCAAAATATAATGTGATATTTTCAAGTCTTGCCTATTGGGCTTACCTTGTTGTTTGAAAGTCCTTGGACTAAGTGACAAGAATTATATGATAAATCAAGAAATAATGTAGTATTGTCAAGTTTTGTCCATGGGACGTAACTTGTAAAGTTCTTGGTGTAAGTCTTGCCTCATAAAAAACATCTCATAAGTTAGACATAGTGAAATAGTGCAAACTATCGTCATGAGGCACATATTTTTTTTAAACCCTAAGCTATGTTCTGCCTCTAAGGCAAAAGTTAATGTGTTCCTCATACATTAGACTAAGTAAAAATGGTTTAAAATGTTGCCCATGATTTGCAACTTGTTCTTTGAAGTCTTTAGGCTAAGTCTTGCCTCTAAAACAAGAGTCATAGAGGCACATATTTTTTTCTTAACCCTTGAGCTTTATTCTGCCTCTATGGCAAAAGTTAATGTGTTCCTCATACGTTATACTTAGTAAAACTGGTTTAAAATGTTGCTGATGAGTTGCAACTTGTTCTTTGAAGTCTTTAGGCTAAGTCTTGCCTCTAAGACAAGAGTCATAGAGCATCTAATAAATCAATACATAATGTGGTAGTATCAAGTTTTGCCCATGTGGCTTAACATGTTGTTTGAAAGTTCTTGGACCAACAATTATTACCTCTAGGACAATAGTTTTAGAATATCTCATAAATTGAAACACAATGTAATATTGTCAAGTCCTACTCATAGTGCTTAACTTGTTTTAAATTCCTTGGGTTATGAGACAAGAGTTATGAAGCATATAATAAATTAAGACACAATGTAATAGTGTCAAGTCTTGTCCACGGACATAACTTGTGAAGTTCTTGGTCAAAGTCTTGCCCTTAAAGCAAGTGTTATGGAGCATATCATAAATAAAGACACAAAAAGATAGTGTCAACTTTTGCCTATGAAACTTAAGTTGTTCTTTGAATCTTTATTAGTTAAGTATTGCCTCTAAAACAAGAGTTATGAAGTATCTCATAACACACCACACATTAAATTTAAAAGACACAATGAAGTAGTGTCAAGTCTTGTCCACGGGTATAACTTGTGAAGTTCTTGGTTTAAGTCTTGCCCTTAGAGCAAGTGTTATGGAGCATCTCATAAATAAAGATACAAAAAGATAGTGTCAACTCTTGCTTATAAGACGTAAATTGTTCTTTGAATCTTTTTTTTAGCTAAGTACTGCCTCTAAAACAAGAGTTATGGAGTATCTCATAATACACACACATTAAATTTAAAATAGTAAATATGAAAAACATTGTATTGAACATTGGATTTGAATTTAGGGATAAACTTTATAAAAATAAATACAAAATAGATAATTTTTATTAGTTCCATAATTGAAAAAAGAAAGAAAAAAATAAAGATAAGCACAAAAAAGAAGAAGAAGAATGAAATTGAAGACATGAAAACGGAGAAGGGCCTAAAATACGCTTAAATTATTGCAAATGGTACAAAAATGTCTCTCATCCACCTATTGGGCTTAAAATACCCCTGTCATCCACCTTTGAGTCCAAAAATACCGTTCATTAACTTTTTTGTCTCACTTATACCCTTGAAATTCACCACTTTTTTTCTTTTTTTAAATATTTATTACGTTTCATTTTTTATGGAATAAAATAAATCTCCCATCTCTATTAGATTTCTTTTCATAATTTATTCAAACCGAAATAATGTATCTTTTTAAGTATCAAAGTGATTCTTTAAAAAAATAATTTATTAAAATAATTAATCGATTTAGCTTTCAAAATAAGAAAACTTTTTAATAATATATAAAATTAATGAAAAAAGTAAGTTTATAATTTATCCAAAGAGTAAGTTTTTGTTTTTTCTAATGTTATATTAATAATAATGAAAAACTATTCAAATTTGTTTGAATAAAAAAAATTAAAGAAAGCTAAATCGATTTTAATAAATCACTTTATTCCTTAAAAGATTAATTATTTTGTGTACATAAAATACACATATGTGCAGATTTTTTTAGAAATTTCAAAATATGTATTGTTGTAACTTTAGACTTCTTAAGAGAGTTTTAAAGTTTTTTTTCCATAACTTATTAAATACAAAAAAATATACCTTCTTCATGATCCTAATTTTTTAAAAAAATAAAAACTATAGTAAAACTACTAGTTTATTTTTTTATTCACATTTTTTTTACATATTTTGTCCAAATCAAAACAATATCTTTCTTTATAAACCCAAAACAAACTTTAAAAAAAAATAAAAAATTATAAGGTCTTTTTTTTGTGAAAAAAGAATTGAGGATGGTGGTTTACTTTATTCCATAAGAAAATGAAACATAATAAATATTTAAGAAAGAAAAAAAGAGAGAATTGTTAGTTTCAAGGATATAACTGAGCCATAAAGGTCAATGAATGATATTTTCTAACCCAAAGATAGATGACAAAGACATTTTAGGTCCAATAGGTGAATGAATGACATTTTTATATCATTTTCAATAGTTCAAAATTATTTTAGGCTCTTCTCTAAAAAAAAAAAAAGAGAAGGAACACAAAAACAACCTAAGAAAAACAAAAATAGAAGAAGGGAAAAAAATAACATAAGCAAAATAAAAAGAAAAAAAGGAAGGAGAAGAAAAAAATGAAAAATATAGAAATGAAGACAAAAAAAGAAAGAGAGAAAACGAAAAACAAAGAAAATTTAAAACTTTTTTAGTTTCATTAGTTATCAAATGTTAACTTTTTTTTAATTTTGTTAGGTTTAGAGGATAATTTTGTCCAACGAAATGAATGAAGACTATTTTGGTAACCCTATAACAAAATATGAAGATTATTTTATAATGCATGAACATTTTTTTTATTGAGGATATGATCTTAATAGAAATATATGAAAGTTAAATATTAGAATATTTATTTTTTGAAAATTAATAGTGTTAATATTATTATTATTCTGCTAATTTATTCTATCACCGTAATACCATCTACTTTTTTCCTTATTTCAATTATTATCTTATATGTTGTTTGCTACTATTTTTATCTTCAATATTTTTTAATATTACTTCCTTCGTTATTATGTCTATTCACATAATTTGACTTTTAATATATTACATCAATTTTTTTTAAAAAAATAAATTTAATATTTTGGATAAAATCGCAATCACATTAACTTTTGTGATAACGACAAAGAGACTAAGAGATTGTTTAGTATGAATTATAAATTATAATAGTATCAAGATAAAATAAAATTATTTAATTTTATATTTGATTAGAAGTATAAAATAATTCTTCAAAAAATAACTCGAATAACATATTGCCAACAAAACGAGACTAACCATTTGAACAACCAGAATAAGGCACCTAGAAGCTTTGAGAGGTGGTTCTCCGATCCACGGAAAAAGATTAGTATAATATACAAAGGGGTCCCGTCCCTTATGTAAAATGCCAAACAACTCTTTCCTCCATTTCTCTATTCACGAAATTCTCCATTAACAAATCTCTCTACGACATTTTCACTCCCAACAATCAATATACCTTTTCTTAGCTTTCTTTTCAATCGAGTTCTCCTTACCCACCTAATCTACTAGTCTTACCTTACCGACAGACAAAGCAAATTGGATAAAACCATTTCCGATTTACTCGGTTTTCAATCAGTTTCTCTATCCATTTTGATCTGAATCTTCAAATTGTTTTCTGGGTATTGCAGATTCTGCCCCTATCTTTCTTGATATTCATTTATTTTCTGGTTATCTAGTTTGCTTTTCTTTTACGGAAATCTTTTCTGGGTTTGGTTTTGTTGGATTTCTTGAATGGTATTACTGGATTTGATTGTTTTCTAGTTGGTTATTGTAGGATGCTTATTTATTTTACTAAGAAGAGTATGGTTGACAGAAGTTAAGTTTAACCTATCTGGAACTTTAAGACCAGTTTGACGGCATATGCATTTTGAGTTTGAATTAGCTTATGCAGAAGTTTACTTGAACATTGAATCTATAAAATGATGTCATAGTTTTTATTTGTTTTTGCTTTTTCTTTCATCAATATCCTTACTTCGTGCTGTTGGTGAGAGGGCTGGTTTAGATTTGCATTGTAAGTGTAACTGTATTGCTGTAAGTGTAACTAATTCTCCTTAATTAGTTTATTGTTGATCATAGTAGGTTTAAGAGGCTTAAGACTCATCACTATCTTGTGCTATTTATGGGTATCTTACTATCATTCTTGATCATAACAGGTTTTGAGGGGCTTAGTGTGTGCGTGCTACATCATATCTTGCTAGGGGAGGAATTAACTTTGTTTCCAAGATATGATATGAGATATGACCAATTCATAATCCTGTAGAGAAATAGGGTAAACCTTGTTTGTTATTTTGCAAGTATGACGACCTTGAGTAGTCAGACCTTGCAAATGTATGTATATAATGAGTGAGATTCTGTTGATTGCTCCAGCTTTATTGTTACCCAGTTTATGGCCTTAAGTCATATTCACATGTGAGTAAGAGGACTAGACTCTTCTGGTTAGTGGCCAAGCTATTTTGGATAGAGCTATCAAGTCGATAGTGGTAAAATATGTGGGGTGTTTTTTCTTTTCTATTGAATTTCAAATATCAATATTAGACATATCTGAGAGTTGAATTTATTCATTCATTTACAGTAACTACCCAGCTTGAGTATTGATTAATGGGAACTTGCGTGCACACTAGTAAAAACATGTGTATTTTGTGTAATCTCCATCTGGGGGGAATTGATTCTCTGTTTTGCATCAGTTCTCTTACTTTTTGGAGGATCATCATTAGCTGGTAATGCTGTTTGATTTGGAGGCTGGTATTGAGAAGATCGAATAAGGTTATTCAAAGAAAATGGTGACAAATGCTCCTTTGATGTTAATATGAACTTAGTGGGAGCAACTAGGCAGGTTGTTGAATGGTTGGATAACTAGTAGTATAAATTCTTGATGTTTATTTAGGTCTATGTTCATTAAGCTTTTAACTGAGGCTGCCCCTTCCTACTTGAATAGTTGTTAAAAAGGAAGTTCTGGTGGAGCCCTCTATGTATAGATTTTCAACTAACGTAAGCAAAATGAATTTGTAGCATAATCAATTATTATTGTCTGGCATCATCTCCAATATTACTGGTTGCACGTCATGACGGCATTTTATCCGGTAATTCTAAATATTCTGTCCAAGGTGGTGATGGATGATGGTTAGAAGCTCTTGACTGTTTGGATATGACAGCTGTATTCGTTGCGAATTTGTCCAAGCACTTTTACGTTCATATAAATATATGTGGGTATGTTCGCATGTGATATTAGTATCAGATGATGCTCTTGCTCAATGCTGGGAAATTTTCTTCTATAAAATAATTACACATAAAAAAGATTATCTTATACTTTTTGTTTGTTGAACTTTTTTCTTTCAACTCTCTGTATTACTCATTGTCTAATTACTATTGTTTTCTGTTTCTAATATTAGATCGTTCAAAGTGGGTCCTGCAGATTACCTTCTTTCTGTTTTTTATGTTTTCTACTTTAATTGATTTTATGTTATTTCCTTTTCTGGTGTTTCATACATTGATTGCAGGATTTAGGCCTACAATTCCAACTTTTCAGTTTTGTCTTCCTCCTGCTATTATATATGGGCTGAGGTATTTGTTTCATGGGAGTTGAGGATGATGATGAACCACCATCAAAACGTGTGAAGGTATCCTCCGGTCAATTGGTAGATATTTCATACAGGACATCTGTTAGAGATCCTGCAAGTTGTTCATTGGGTGACTCGATGGCTCGACCCTTGGCTCTTCAAGGGGACGATGAGGTTGTTGGTACAAAAGGAGTTGTCAAGAAAGTTGAATTTGTTCGGATTATAACTGAGGCATTAGATTCTCTTGGTTACAAAAAGACTCGGGCCCTTCTAGAGGAAGAATCAGGGATATCCTTGCACACTTCTGTCATAAATTTGTTTATGCAGCAAATTCTAGATGGTAAATGGGATGAAAGTTTAAACACATTGCAAAAGATTGGTCTGGTGGATGAAAAAATTGTAAAGTTGGCATCTTTTGTGATATTGGAGCAGAAGTTTTTTGAATTGTTGGACAAAGAAAAAGTCATGGATGCTCTGAAGACACTAAGGAGCGAGATCGCGCCTCTTTACATAAACAATGATAGAGTCCATCAGCTTTCCTTTCTCATTATATCACATTCTCAGCAGGTTCTTACTGGGGTATCAAGTCAAGGTATAGTGAGAGTAAAGTCACGTACAAAGCTACTAGAGGAATTGCAAAGATTGCTTCCCCCAACTGTTATGATTCCAGAAAAGAGATTGGTGCATCTTGTTGAACAGGCTCTTGACTTGCAACTAGATTCTTGTAAATTTCACAACTCTGTGGTAGGTGAAATGTCACTTCTCACTGATCATCAGTGCGGAAGAGATCATATTCCATCTCTAACAATGCAGGTTAGATCAGATTAATAATTGGGTGTTCATTTTGATATACAAGCCTCTTGATTCTGCTCTTGATTGTATGACATATTCAAGAGAAACTCTATTTTGTGCCTCACATAACAGACACAAGTTGTTTGAGGCTTTAATTCACAAATTTCTGGACACTAGTTTTGTCCACCCATTTGTGAAACAAAATAAGCCCCACATAACTTGCGTCAGCTGTGTAAGATGCAAAGTAAACTCTTTCCATGTTCAATGCATCTTGCAGTCATGCACTAGTTTGTCCTATGATTATATGAGTCAATAGTTAGTGGTGGTAAATGAATATGATGGAAAGTATTGATCAGGTGTTTTCTTTTGCATTCTAAACATTGTCATTGTCGTTAAAAGCGTTGCCACTTCTATCTTATGTCATTGTTTAAATAACATATGTTGGCGTTAGGATGAAAAGCATTCATTGAATTCATGCTTTGTTTTATTCAACTCTTTGTGGTCGAACATTTAGCCAATTTTGCTCATGCTCTTTTAAAAGGCATGTTGAATTTTCAAGTTAACAACATCAGTAAAGTTGCTATCACGTAACTAGGAAGTCACAGGTTCAAGCCTAAGAAACAGTCTATGGTTGAAATGCAACTTAAGGCTGCGTACAATAGGCCCTTGTGGTCGGGTCATTCCCCAGACCTGCCTTTTTTTGATGATAATAAACATGGCTTGTCGTATATACTGTCTTAAGCCAATTTCGGGTACTTTGACCAAAATCGATGGGGATAAGTTTTAATGATTTTTGTAATCAATACAAAAGCGAAGGTGAAATTAAAGAAAATAGAATATTTTTTGTATAGAAATTTCTATGCCACTCCCTTTCCTTTAATCTCCTTCTAGAATTCTACATAAAGTTCTCCATATAATATCTCATAATTTAGTTTTATCACTCTATTTCTAGATATTTTAATATTTTTAGGCAAATCCCCACACCCGTATCCCTATATGGATCCGTATTCCCGAATCTTAAGAATTAAATTATGAA
>DF364363.1:0-13585 GCA_000787875.1 Solanum virginianum | reverse complement strand
CCAAATATGGGATAAAATAATCCGACATTTTATCCCAGGATTATTATAACTTATACCTCACACCAAACGACCCCTAAAAATTAGATTATGAAGGATTCGACCTCTAGATCCTCACCTGTATTGGACACCTGCACCCGAGTTCGAGCAACTTAGTTCCTATCAAATGAATGACAGAGCCTATAAAGCAAACATGAAAAAGTTAAAAGGAAAACTAAATTTTTTTAAGTGATCAACCTTCAAGGTATTTTTAAACGATAAATAATCTTTCTAATGATAATTTACTGAATTCAAAAGTTAAATCACGAAAAATGATTGACATTAAATTATTAAAGGGTGACTTTTGGTGCTTAAATATACAACAACATCATATATTTTCTTTCATTAATTAAGTCCTTTTTAGTTTTGTTTTGAAGTATTCAATTTGTATGACTCTTTCAATCTGACTACTTTTGTTTACTATAATTAATAACAACAACAACATACCCAGTGGAATCCCACAAGTAGGGTCTGGGTAGGGTAGAGTGTACGCAGACCTTACCACTACCTCATAGAAGTAGAGAGGCTGTTTTTTGGGAACCCTCGTCTCAAAAACCCATAAGCAGAATAAACTAGATATGAAAAAAAGGAAAGGAAAGTGAATAGAAAGGGCGACTACTAACAAAAAAACACATAACGATATGTAAATATGACAAAATTAACACACATATGACAAATAATTACACACATGATATTTTAACACGACTACTCCTATCCTACTACTCCACCTGACCCTGCCAACCAATTAGCATGCTACTCTAATTCGCGACCTCTACTCCTTTCTATCTAATGTCATATCTTGTCTTGGTGCTTAAATATATATAATTAAATTAATCATACAAGTGCGAGTTTTTTTTTTTATAAAAAAAAATCGATTTAAGTAAAATTTATACCCTCTTAATTCAAGATCAACTAAAAGACCCTTCATTGGAAATAAAATGAAAAATTAGAAAATCTAAGTTAAAAAAATATCAAAGAATAGTCAACAAAAGCTTTTCTATTTAAATTTATTCGATGAATAAAACATGACTATCATGATTTCAATTTTATTTTTGATGATTGTTAGATTTGAAAAGTAAGTACTAAATTTTTTCCCTTGTAACTTATAAAACCTCTTCAAAGTGGAGCAAGAGGAAAAAGGAACAAATAAGGGTATTTGCAATTTTGGATCTTAGAGTCAAAACCCCAAATAGGATCATATTTATCAATTTTAGGAACATGTAATTTTTTACTTTTTTTATAATACATACTATAACTTTAAAATATTATTTATATAATGTTTTCATAAAGAAAAAAAAAATTCATTTTTATTGATATGACAATGCGCATTGAACTAGTAAAATGAAACTGGGGGAGTAGTCATTTCATATTGATACCCTTCCTTTTTTAAGTTTAAAGAGAAAAAAAACACATGGACGACTTCTATTTCCTCTAGCTAACATGAAAGCTGACAGCTAATGTTACTTCACCATATGAGAAATTTTGAACGAACAGTCAAGAAAAGAAATGTCAGAGAGTTCCAGATGTCTTGGTGTGCTTTATTCAACTGGCTTTGCAAGTTGGAAATCAGAGTTTTAATGTATTTACTCCTGAATAATGCCTTTTTTTGCTTATCAAATGATTAAAATTGGGCATATTGGATTCATGTCCTCTTCTTTTTGGTGCTTGATTACGTTTTGGAGGAATTTGATATGCAAGGTTCACTTTCCAGATTTTAAGATCCTAATACCAGGTGCATTAATGTTTGATAAAAATTAAATAGAAAATGTTTGTGTTTAGAAGTTCAATAGAAAAAAATTGGTGTTTATGTGGGATTGGGGAGAGGGAGTAGGGGTGTGCATTGGTCGGTTCGGTTCGATTTTGTACATTGTTGGTTCGGTTTATCCCTAGGCCCCACTTGTGGGATTTCACTGGGTATGTTGTTGTTGGTTCGGTTTATCGGTTTTCGGTTTTTAAATATGCTAAACCAATAAGAAACCAATAAAATAATTTTTATCGGTTTTCGTTTATCGTTTTTAAGTCCTTAACGGTTCGGTTTTCAGTTTACCCCATAAGAATGATAATGAGAATTTGCATTAATAAAAAGCAGAAAGATTACGAAGACTATATTTACAAACTTGCATCGAACCGATAACCCATTAATCTTTTTTTTCAAAACCATTAAAAAATCTGAAAACCTAATAACCCAAGAATTTTTTTATCGGTTCGGTTTATCGGTCGGTTCGGTTTTTGCACACCCCTAAGAGGGAGTGCTGGGAACAAAAGAAAAGAGAGTTGTTAATCTTGAAGATTTGAACTAATCAGGGTAAAAGATGGAGTGTAAGTTCATCCCTCATTTCTGCTATTTGTAGGTTATATTGGATGGCAGTGTCCGCTTGAAGCACCGATTTTCTGGTCACAAGAAATCTGTCTCCTATATATCATGGAGTCCTGATGACCATCAGCTTCTCACTTGTGGTGTAGAGGAAGCTGTCAGGCGGTGGGATGTCGAGTCTGGTGAATGTATACACATTTATGAGAAAAGATCCCTTGGTTTTATCTCATGCACATGGGCTCCTGATGGAAAAAGGATATTCTGTGGTGTAACTGACAAAAGCATTAGCATGTGGGATTTGGAAGGGAAAGAGCTCGAGTGTTGGAAAGGCCACAGGACTATTAGAATATCAGACTTGGGGATAACAAGTGACGGGAAGCATGTTGTCTCTGTTTGTAAAGAAAATATGATAGTGTTATTTGAATGGGAATCAAAAGTTGAGAAAGTAATTCAGGAGGAACAATCAATAACCTCATTTGTATTGTCCATGGATAAGAAGTATGTATTGGTTAGTCTTTCGAACCAAGAAATTCATCTCTGGAGTATAGAGGGAACTGTAAAGCTCGTAGCTAAATATAAGGGGCATAAACGTTCTCGGTTCGTTGTGAGGTGTTGCTTTGGAGGACTAGATCAAGCTTTTATTGCCAGTGGAAGCGAGGACTCACAGGTATTACTTCTCTGGTTGATGTAGAAGCACAATCAATATGATTTGCAGAATTTATTTTGTTGGGGTGCTTTTTATGCTTATTATAAGCACAAGAATCAATTGACATTCTACTCAAATTAGATTGCATATTACATACGGTCCATCTTTTGACCACAAAAGCATCTTTCATTTACTTGAATCAGGAAACTATGGTTTCCTGCATAAAACGTCCTGTGAACAAGTTATCGTTTTTAGCATATAAAATTTCATGTTTATGCTTTGTACATGCAAGTAACATTATTTGTTTTGCCTTTTCTAGGGTTCTTGTGAAATGATGCCCTAAAGAGTTATTTCTGCTGTAGTGGTCTTGTTTTGAGTATTTAACAATTGCTTCAGCTAATTTATTTTTGAGTTTCTTCTATCTTGAGTGAAGTGTTTTATACTATCTGGACATATGCTGCCTTTGTGATAACCACTGCTCTCTAGAATCACGAGTTTATATCAATGCCATGCTGCTCTTTGCTGCTGTTAGGACATGACTTCCATGTGAAGTTTGAGGCAGATTTATAATAGTTAGCAAAGAAGACGGAAAACTCGTATTTTCTGAAAAAAAAAAGTAGGAATAATGAACACGTCAAGTATATCTTCATGAGATTAATGAGAGCCTTAAATCTCAGAATGTTATATCACCTGCATTTCTGCAATTAGTGCTCATATATTGTTTAATATTTATAGAAGTTAGTGCGGAATTAGGTAATCTTGTAGGATTTGGTGTAGAACACATCTTGAGTTTCATGGCATATTCCTGATTTAGTATCTCACAACAACATTCTAATGTCCAAATGCGGAATTAGGTAATCTTGTAGGATTTGGTGTAGAACACATCTTGAGTTTCATGGCATATTCCTGATTTAGTATCTCACAACAACATTCTAATGTCCAAATGCGGAATTAGGTAATCTTGTAGGATTTGGTGTAGAACACATCTTGAGTTTCATGGCATATTCCTGATGTAGTATCTCACAACAACATTCTAATGTCCAAATGCGGAATTAGGTAATCTTGTAGGATTTGGTGTAGAACACATCTTGAGTTTCATGGCATATTCCTGATGTAGTATCTCACAACAACATTCTAATGTCCAAATGCTGTGCGTGGAATCATGTTTTTAGTCTGCTCATCAGTCCAATAGATCATTAATAATATGTGTACTTGGATATGCAATTAATTCATTTATGAATATGATACTCCATGGAAATTCAAGGTATCATTTTAATTTGTAGACTCCGTAATGGTTGTGGATAATATTGATTTAAATAGGACGTCACGAAACAGGAAGTGTATTATATACATTGCGAATGACACATTTGACTATCAAGAAATATCTATTTGGGGCAAGTCTAAATTTTCGGGGAAAAAAGATTTGGAGGGAAGCAGAAGAGATATCAATCTTAATAGGTGTGCTCTTCAATGTAAATTTTAAGGATGGAAAATAGTACTTGCTAGTTTTAATTCGAATGTAATTTTTTATGTGCTACCGATTGTTGCTTTCAATTGAGATATACTGTAGAGAAATAAATTTTTGGTAGTGAAAAGATGAATTTTCCATTTCTCTCTATTACTGGGAACAAATCACACTTCTGGAAACAATCTATCTATCTCTATGAGGTAGTGGTAAGGTCCGCCTTTTTTTTTCTTCAGACCCCACTTGTGGGATTCCACTGGGTATGTTGTTGTTATTATTGTACTGGGAACAAATCACAGAAATATGTTGTCAGATATTGAATCTGATCTTGACTTTGATCCTAGTACAACACTTTCAGTGTAATCTCACAAAGTAGGGTCTGGGGAAGATAGTCTATACCATAAATCTTATATCCTTGGGAGATTCTGATCTCGGTCTATTGCAATATTTTATTTTAGGTTTATATATGGCACAGAGGCTCAGGTGAACTTGTTGGGACACTGGCTGGACATTCAGGGGCGGTGAACTGTGTTAGCTGGAACCCAAGAAATCCTCATATGCTGGCATCTGCGAGTGATGATGGTACAGTTCGTATTTGGGGCTTGAATCGAGTAAACATGAAGCGACATGACACTGGTAATGGTGTGAACTGCTGCAATGGGCGAAGTTGAAGTCAGATGCAAAAAGGCAGTGTGTAATGTTACAAATATCTCTCATCTCTATCACTGGTTTCTGTGTATATTCTTTACGTTCATGTCGAACCAACATTAATGACAAACAAGAATGTGAAATTTGCATTCAGTCCATTTAATAAGTCGTGTACTTCCTCCATATTTTAATTTTTTTGTCTTTAATTGACCCGTGCTACTTAACGTAGGTAAGTAGGTGATGGTTTATAGTCATTTGCTCTATTTCCCAAAAATGTAGAGAGAAGGAAGTTTGAGAGGGGTTGTCATTGTTATTCACTAAGGCACTGCATTGCCTTATTGGTATATGAGTACATCACTATAAAACTAGAAGCTTTATACCAGATGAATTCATTTTGTCATGTCTTTTGAATCTTTTCGTGAACCGTTCTGCTAAAGTAGCTCTCTGAACTCTTTTATCTTGAGGAGTAAGATAGACTGGAAAATTTAGTCTACAGCTGTCTTACTATAACTTTGCATGTGAGAATTGTGTTAATCTCCTTAGAATAACCCAAAAAAGAAGACCAAAGGAAGTAGAAAACTCCCTTCTGTTTTCTCCCTTTACTTCTATTCTTGAAAGTTGACTTGAGAGTTGAGTTGTTAGACTACTCTTCTTGAAATGCAATTTTTTTTTTTCATGTAACTATCTGGTAGCCTGGGTATGTTATTGTTGTATCTGGTATCCTAAATTCTCTGGCCTTGACGAATCTATACTTGTATCTTATAGGGAATTTATCTTTTACTAGGATTTGAATTCAAGATACCTGACTAAGAGTGAAGGGATCCATCCTACTTGATACCTTCTCCTAGAATGAAACTAATAACCCCAACCCCGTTAGTCCACTTGGTGGTTCTAAAGTGTGTGTGAGAGAAAGAGGGAGGCGGAAAAGGGTGTTAAATATATGCAAAGAAAATATGAAAATTATTAACATTAAGCTTCCTCCAACAGTACTTCAAACATGTCTGTAAACTTTCTTGGGGTTGGTTGGAAATAGCAAAAAAGAAGTCCAATTAAGCAACTCATCTCAGCACCATATGTTTTGTAGAGGGGGAAGAACTAAGTACATACAAACTTAAATAACGATTTTATTTTGTTTTCCCGTTCTTAAGCAATACTAAAAGAACTGGCAGCATTCTCCACAAACTTTCTAGCACCCTTAAACCATCTCTTGTCACCAGCTTGTGCCTTGCAAATGAAAAGTTTGCCATCATTCACTGTGGCTGTGATCAACTGGTGCTTCCCACCTTCATCTCCATCTGCAGTTCTTGTCAATACTGATAAGTAGTAGTACTCTTTTCCTCCCACTTTTGAGCTTGATGCCTCCAACAGGTTAGCAGTTGCCACTGCACCAGATTCAAATCCACCCTGCACAAACAAATTCCCACTTCATTTTCTGTCATAATTCTTCCATGCATTAGCAAGAATCCATATGACCGACTTCAACTTCCTTGGGACTGACTCATGGTTTTGTACTTCACTCATTCCTATGGTCCGTTTGATTTATAGGAAAAAGTTGCCAGCTACAGTTGGCAAATTGATATGCATTTTACTACTTGCATAGCTGGTGTATGATCAAAAGCCATTACTTATTATAATCTTACCTAGTGATTCTTCCGCTTGAGGAATAATCTACGGGGTAGCTATATACTGATTGGATTCTAAACTCATTAGCTTAAAGTTAAAATTGAAAACATCTCGAAGCTACAATTCTATCTTTTTTCTTTGTTGGGGACAATAATGGAGGGCCTTTTTTGGGGTAGATTAATGAAGATGCTCTTGCTCAAGTTATATAGAAGTGCAGAGTGCTTGATTGTCCCCAGCTTTAATGCTAGTGACCTTTACTCATTTCATATGAAAAGCAGCTAGTAGCTATGAATACTTTACCTCTGAATCAGTTTTACCAAAGTAAGCTTGCTTTCCTAGCAGATAGTCCACCTGTTCAGAAACAAAAGAAGACAAGTTGTGAGCTAACCACTTGTGCTGAACTACAAAATGCATGCTTTTAGAGAGAGTATTACTTTAGAGAGGAAGTCTTCTGGGGAGCCGTAGTCAGCGATGGACTTCTTGTCAGTTGGAGTGATTGCGACAATGAGATTACTGGTGGAATCGAAGTTGTCTTCATATCTGAGAACCTGACCAGGGTACTCAACTTCTTTGCTGGGGTTCCATTTGGCTGGGACTCGCAGCTTGAATCCATCTCCATTGTATGCCACGAAATCGGTGTTTTCCTTTGGCTTACCAAAAACATTTGCTGCATATATCACAAACACCATCATTCGGATCATAGTTAAGTGATCATGTTTACAATCATGTTGCCTGCATCCTCCAACAAAAAGAAAGTGATACACTCGTGGCAGTGTTTTTGGAGGATCCGAGAAACATAGGCCAGGGGGATGGATAGTTGTTATTTAGATCATAATGAATGTGCACAAAAGGATTTAACATATATATAAAGTACTATAAATGTGATTAGACTTTGTTATATACATGTTTAGTTTTCAACTACTCTGATAGTGTAAAAGTTCTTTGAGACCGTTTATCATAGCTATATATAGTGGAGAAAAGTACCAGCTTCTCCATAGGCAGCATCGGCAGGGGAAACCTTGGAACCAATGGCAGCAGCACCAATAAGGACAGTGAGAGCCAACCGGCGTGAGATGGCATTGGTGGTGTTGTCGTTGGCATCATCTTGCTTTTGGGCACGGCAAACCAATTGGCTAGGCTTGGGGGATGAAACAGAGGATGTTCTAGCAGGGCTAGATCTTAGTGCATGGTATTGGTGCAAGAAGCATTGTGTGGAAGCAGCCATTGCTCACTGACACTCAACAATTATTGGCTTGGAATGGATTCTAATTCTTTGTTAGAATGGTGATGTTAGGGGGGCAATATGTTTTAGATAATTTTGTGATGTGTGAAGGGAAATTGGCTTAGTTTTTGGATGTGGGGAAGATTAGATTTATGATGTGGGATAAGGTTCTTGAGGCTTTGATTGGTGCCAACTGGACTTTCAAAATATTGTTGGTTGTTCTAGTTTCCACTGCAATCTTCCATGTCATACTCTTGTGGGGCTTACTTTGGAGCAAGGCTGTTTCAACCACACTTCCCTTCAACATACTACTCATAATAGTAGAAATGTCGCCTTTGATGATTTCTAGTTTTTTTAAAGGACTAGGAGATTTAACTTCAAAAATTCTTCTAGTGTTCCTAAGTATTTTTTGTAATATGTTAGGCCATTAGATATATGGATCCTCCCTAATCATGTTTCTCCATTTAAGCTAATTAATATTATCATCATACAAAACAATAATAAAAGTAAAAAATAAGTTAAATATGTATAAATAAAATAGTACTCACTCCATTTCCTTTTGTTTTTCAGTTGACTTAGGGTATGTTTGATACAAATTTAAGCTTTTTATGTTCGGTTTGTCAAATAGTTTCTCCAGGAAAACAAGCAGCTCCATTAAAATGGGATAATTACTTTTCAAATGAAAGTTGAGAAACAAGTTTCATTTGCGACATTTCACATTGATTTTGTCCTACCATCTCATCTTCCATCCCAGCCCCCATAGCCCCCTCATCCCCATTATCCGGCCACCTGCCTTTTCATCCCCCTTTTTCATAATATTTGTTTAGATTATATATAAATGCTTTAGAATAATATTCTAAATAGAACTAAGGAAAAAATTCCACAAAACTAAGAATTTATTTACAAACAAGTTCTAAATAAAACTAAGAAAAAAATTCACAAAATTAAGAATTTTTTTCTTAATTTTATTTAAAAATTTATTTATTTTTTTAAAAATAACGTTGCCAAATTAAAACATGCCATGCGTTAAAGGTGATTTTGCAAAATCACTGTTAAAAAATAATGGCATGGATGGACGTTTTCCTTAACAACAATGACATATTTAAGCCGAACTTTTAACGGATGACGTAAATGAACCTTTTGTTAAAACTTGATGACACATTTGAGCCTTTTCCCTTTACTTTATAGTTTCATAACACGTTATCAGCACGAGACTCTATCGTCTTAAAGATTCAAGGCTAGGGTATTATTTATTTATTTATTTTATCTTTATTGATATGACTAACCTTCAGAAACTTGAGTTTGTTGTCCTTCATAGTTTGAGCAAGAACTGACTTCATAAATGAGCATTCTCAATATTATGCCTTGAAGAACAACCCTTCATGGGTGTTGGATAGAACAACCTTTCATGGGTCTTGGATGCTAGATGTCTTCGAGATATCATTAAAGATGAAAATAAAGTATCAAAGCAAGACTGTGTTAAAGCTACGATATTTTTGTGTCATCATCTTGATGAAATTTGAAAATATGAATATCTCACAGTCAAGGATCCACTTGTTTTATGGAAAAGCCTAAAGGAAAAATATGATCACTTGAAGATGGTCATACATCCAAAAGCATTATAATAAGATATTGGGTTCAAGCCCCATCAATTTATGGTGTAAGACACCTTCATATGGATAAGACATTGAATTCAAGTTCCAATGCATCATATTAATGATATAATGATGACTAAAGCAAAATAATATGCTTTTGGTGAAAAGTCATAAAATATATTCCATTGAAATGCTTCATTTCTTAAAAGTGAATGTGGTAGCAATGCATAATGTCTGAAAGAAGACAAGTAATTAAATAATGCACGTGAACATGGAATGAAGGACTGAGCTATCATAAATTGATATACTAAGGTGATTGTGTTCCATTGATCAAGAATGAGAACTTTTGATAATGGTTTGAATTTTCTTTAATTACTCATTGCGTATTCACTAAATAAATTTAGCATTCATTATTCTCTAAAATTATGACTTTTGAGCTACTTGTTGAAATTTTATTTGATGTGCATATCTTAAAATTTGAGTTTATTATTTACTTGGCATATTAAAGTGGATGTTGCTAGTCAAACACTAAACTCTATTAATATGTTTATATTGAATTAGATATTAAATTGATCTAGTAAACAAAGACATATATTGTTAAATATTTTTTTTTGTTTCACAAGGTATCTCCACAGCCGGCTACCATGAGACTAATCCTTAGTTCCACTGTCAGCGTACTAAGTGGTAGGGAACTGGCCACAATTTTTTTTTCATTCACAACCTTACTTTAACAGGATCTATTCTATAGGCTCGTACCACCGTATCCTTGAATTGTTAAATGTTACAATTACTATTTGTTTGTATTCTAATGTGTTTTATGTTAAATATATTAAAAATAATGTACAAAAAAATAAAAATAGAATTATTGACTATTTCTTGTACACTAGTTAATGTATTTTTCTTACTTGAAGAAGAAAAAAAGCGCCAAGTAATATGCCTTATTTGTATAATTATAATAAGTTGATGTACTATGTGCATATATCCATCATTTTATTAATTACTTAGTAGAAGATAGTTAATAATTTATTATACTATCTTACTTTGATTTTGTAATAAAATTTAATAGATTTTTATTTTATTTTATGTGAAGACATGCATAATTCTCAAAGCATGTTATCTAATTGTGAAAATATTTGCTTGATTGATTCTGGTACGACACATACGATATTAAAAAATGAGAAATATTTTTCTCATTTAAATATGGGCAAAATAAATGTTACTATAATTTTTAGTAGTACTAATATGATTGAGGGCTTCAGAAGAGTCATTATAATTTTGCCCAAGGGAACTAAACTCATCATAAATAATGTTATGTTTTCTTCAAAATTTCGATGAAACTTGTTGAGTTTTAAAGATATTCGTGAGACATGTATTATAGAAAAGTTCCCTACTTTATCATCTCGTTTGTGTTGGATAAGAATTAGCGCAATTGAGGCACATTCTATAGTAAATCAAAAGATTACTGATTTCAATACATTTGTACTTTGGCATGATCGCCTGAGACATTCTGGATCTATAATGATGAGAGGAATTATAGAAAATTCAAATGGAACCCATTAAAGAACCTAAAGATTCTTTTAAATGGTGAATTTTCTTCTAATGCTTGTTATCAAGGCAAGTCAATTGTGAGACCATCACCAATGAAAGTTGGGATTGAGTCCCCTGGGTTTTTGAAATGTATACATGAGGATATTTGTGGACCTATTCACCTACCTAGTGGGACGTTTAGATATTTTATGGTCCCAATAAATGCTTCATCTAGATGGTCTCATGTGTGCTCATTGTCATCTGGCAATTTGGCATTTGAAGAATTATTGGCACAGATAATACGATTAGGGGCACAATTTTCTGATAATCAAGTTAAGTCCATTCGCCTTGATAATGCTGCATAGTTTTCATCTCAAGCATTTAACGACTATTATTTATTCATTAGGATAAGAGTTGAATATCCTGTTGCTTATGTTCATACTCAAAATGGCCTTGTTGAGTCATTAATTAAACACTTGCAACTGATAGCAAGACTATTGCTTATGAAAACTAGATTGCCCACTTCTATATGAGGACATATAATTTTGCATGCTGCAACACTTATTCGTCTCAGACTGACAGATTATCATAAACATTCTCTATTGCAACTGGTTTTGGGTTAAGACCTAATATATCCCATCTAAAAAGTTTTGGATGTACTATATATGTGCCCGTGACACCACCACATCGCACAAAAATGGAATCCCAAAGAAGATTAGGAATATATGTTGAGTTTGAATCACCCTCCATTATACGCTAACTTGAGCCATTAACTAGAGATATGTTCAATGCTCGATTTGCAGCTTGTCGGTTTGATGAGATATTTTTTTCAAAATTAGGAGGAGAAGATAATAATATCAAAAGAGAAATTTTATGGACATATCTCATCTTGATCCATATGCTTCTATTTATGAGCAAGAAGTACTAAAGATTATTCACATGCAAAAATTGCAAATCAAATTCCAGATGCATTTACAGATTTAAAAAGGATCATGGCTCACCTCTACGAGAAATAGAGTAATTGAGAAGAAATAAAATTGAAATTTACTCCCTGGATAAGAAATCTGAAATTTGTTCATGTAATAGTAAATTAGAAATTTACTATAGCAAAAGGCAAATGTCATGATAAATTTGAAGTTTACTCATTAGACATATATTGAAGATAAAAGATTCTTCAAGATTGCTTGTTCTCATGATAACAACTAATTTTGGGACTGAATTCCCTAAATTTTAAAAGTATGAAAGGTGATTATGGACCCGTTCACCGTTATGTGATATTATAAATGTATGCATCTATAAAATAATCACATATGCATTTATTGTCAACCTAAAGTTTGATATTTGCAAAATTGTTTATGCAAGATAATTAAGTTAAAAACACAACTTTCAGAATTCATAATCAAGACAATTCATCTTGATAATATTAATAAATATGCAAGCTGATTGACATTAAATACCTCAAATAAATGGTCAATCATTACTTATAAGAGCAAAGTTTTATGGTCTGAAAATATGATAAATTGCAGACAAAGATATGCATGAGACTAATACATTATGATCAATTTCTCTCTCAATTGATTTATGGTCACGGACCATATAATTTCTATCTAATAATTTTGATATACGGTATATAACTAATAAATATACCATGATGCATAAAAGATGAATTCTCTAAGATAAATTGGAATATATGTTAGTTTGTCTAACATAAGAGAGCGATAATAAGAAATTAAGAGTTGAAATGCTCTTATTGAATGTTCCTAAAGGACAGAATCTATAGCACACATGAAACATGCAATTAATCCCAAACAAAATAATTCTTGAAAAGAGCAAATGATCAAAATGGTTATAATAAATAGTCAACGCGCTCTTGAAGAGCTTACGACATAACACTTCATGAAACCTCATGAGAGGGGTAGCTGCTTGAAAATAATGAAGTATGAGATCTCTATCACGACCCAACCTATGGGCCGTGACTAGTACCTGATAGGGGCACCCAGACAAAAATTACCAAATCAAACTCAGATTATAGTCATCTTATATATTACAGAAATTTCGACAGAGTTTTCCCTGTTTTATTAACTAGCCACCTGAAATAGAAAAATATCCAGCGAATCGACTAGATGAACAACAGACATATATAAATATACGCGGGCCGACAAGGTCACCGCTGCGGTTCAGTCGCCTAACAAACACAACAACCAACCAGAATATTCAAATTGACAGTCATAACTTCCAAACCCAAAATACAAACATAATGTACAAATGACTAACATAACCCATACTCACAGTAGCCCACAAACCTCTAAACAAATATACTGACAAAAGACGGGACAGGGCCCCCGTCGTACCCAAAATGAATGTAGTCTGAAATAATAAAATATGAATAAAGTAAGTATACCAAAAGTGGCTCCGGAGTAAGGGAGCTCGTCAGACAGTAGATGAAGGTCCTAAGCTGGAGGTCCTTTACCCTGTACGTCAAAACCTGTGGGCATGAAACGCAGCCCCC
>DF364364.1:0-14515 GCA_000787875.1 Solanum virginianum | reverse complement strand
TGAATACATAATAAAAAGACTTATAACACTTGGTCTTGCAAGTGTACACTTGTACATGTAGATGTCCATAAGTTTATGCACATATACTTATATGAAAGTTCCAACTTAAATTCTCAATTTCTTCAAAATACACTTAAGCGTCAAGTTTTCTGAAAATTACAATGTTGGTCTAAAAGTTCAGAATGATTCCAAAATACCAATATACAGGTTCTAAAAAATCAGGCATGAATTTTATTAAGATACATGCTTTAAGTTAATTTCAAACTTTATCCCACATAATTACCTTAGTCTATGTTGAACTATGATCATGGCTAATTTAGGATTTTATGCATGCTTTTCCATAAAGATAGACCAAGTTATAAAAATGATGTTCTCCATTAAGAATGAATGCTTATGAGATGATCTATGCTTACTATTGACTTATGAAAGTTCTTAATGAATGACCAAATGATGGTGGAGGATCTCTAATCTAAGTAATGACCTATGTTTATGAATGTTTGATGGTGAAGGATCTCCCATCAAAGGAACGATTAAGGAGCTATCCTATGACTTTGAATTATGATGTCAAAAGGGTTGGGAATTGGATACATTTCCTTTTCAGATGACTTTTCATGATGTAAATGATATGCCTCTATGTCTTATGACTTTCTACTCTTGTGAGGGAACTACCTAGCATCAAGTGGACTAGAAGTGACTACCTAAGTCCCAACACTATGTGTCATCGTAGGTAAAAAGGTTAGAGGTGAATACCCAAATCACTAAGAGATGTGTACCCTGAAGATAAAGGCTTGGAGGTGAGTACACCAGTCTAAGAACTAGAGGTAAGTACCTAGTTCATGTAAGACTTAGTTTATCCACTTCGGCGTTAGGAGGTTCACCTTGGCAAGTGACTTTCTCCTTTCTCCGGTGTAGGGGAAACATTAGGACTCCATGGATTAGCTCACAGGGTTTATTTCAGTTATAGTCTCTCTCACATTTTTTTATGATATCCTTATGTCCCCAAAGCTGTCCTTATGATAATTTGTTATGGTTCCTTCTTATAATGCCCAAGGATATTTACTAATACAGGGTGTGTTTTAAAATTTATACGACTCATTATTTTATAATTTTAAAATCATTATGATTATGTTTTTCCATGTATGTTATCAAGTAACTTCTAAATGTTGATTGTTACTACTAATGGTATTTCTCATAAAGGTACACGACCTTCTTTCCAAGTATGCATATGTTCTTCATTATTGTTTCTAATTTCTCGTTCTTAGTAAGATGATTCTTAAAGTAATGATTATTTCCCTAAAGGTATCATTATACTTATGCATAATGGCCTACATTCCTTACTATTATAAGTCTAAGTGTTTTATCATGAGGTCAATTAAGTGTACGTTCTTTGCTTTCCACATGCATTATCTTACATTTCGTGGCATAAGTAATTATTTAAATGATCATATTGTTCACTAGCCAATAACTTATATTTCATACCCACATATTTAGTATAGTCTATAGTACTAATGCATACCATATGTCTACATGATCACTATATAGGGTCGTGGCTAGTTTTGGACCATAGAAGATCTTGCTTGTGGTAAGTCCTCCAGTTTGAGGGTAATATCCATCTTTCATATAGTTTGTTTACATTAAGACATTAATACTCTTATTACTCTACATTTGAGGGTGATCCTGGGACATGTCTTGGCCCCCGTCCTACCTATGACTTAGAGGTATTATTGGAAAATATACTTGGTATGAAGCATGTAACTCTATTATATCTATGGAGACTTTTCCTTAGTCCCTACTCCATGTATATTGTTTCTTATGATGTTATCAGTTTATAGGTGAAGTTCCTAAGTCCCTACCTCATGCATATTGTTTCTTGTGATGCTATCAGTTTGCAAGTGAAGTTCCTAAGTCCCTATTTCCTATAAAGTGAATCCCACACCCCTTTTCCTTCGAATTATATATGTTATGATTGAATGATGGAAATTCCTTATCCCTTGTCCCATAGAGTGCATCCTAAGCCCCTAATTCCCTTAATACTATTTACTGATGATTGATCCACACTTTTTAACCAAAGATGTGTGTATGTATATTATGAGGCTTGTTTTGGTATACCTCTAAATTTCCCATTTGCCATGTCTCACCTAAGTCCTAGGCTTAGGCCGTGACATATACACACACACACATCATGAGCTAAGTCATGCCTCTATGATAAGATTTATGGAACATCAAATCAATTAGAATGACCTCCAAGGTCATTTTCATATTTTTTTGTGTGATTTTACTATTTTATCACTTCCTATAGCTTTTTTTTATAGCCTTTGTATCGTATTTATTGGGTAAGTTTGATGTGAGTTTTTCTCTCTTTAGAGGCTTAAGTAGAAAATGTTGACATCAGTCAACACCCGAAGTTTCGAGCGTTGAATAAAATTTTGACTGTTCCATTAGCTTCAGAAGGTCCATTTTGGTTTAAAAGGAAGGTTAGTTTTGATTTCAGTCTTTTGTTTTGAGTTTGTGCAATTAGTCATTTTAACTTTGATATTTTTGACAATGTTTGACTTCGATCAATATTTTTGGTAAACATGCTTGGATAAAAGTTCTGTTAGTACAGTTAGCTACAGAATATCGAGTTTTGTCTAGGAAAACCTTTGGCTAATTTTTGAGATGCTCGGAATGAGTTTTGAATTTGAGATATTTTATATATGAATTCTTGTAAGTGTTGACTTCAGTCACCATTTGAATGAGATGATCTATGTTGGTCATTTCATCAATTTTATTGAGTCCAATTTTTTTTTGTAAGTGATTTTACACTTTTGGTTTGCATCGTTTGGACTTTGAATGAGTTTTGAGGGTTCATTTAAAGGTTTAAGTTTTAAAATCCAAAACTGCTGGTACAGATTTCTAGATTCATGCTATTATGACCCTAGATCGCTTTTGCAAAGGCTGCTTTTGTAAGTAAGTGTCGCTTTAGCTAAAGGCACCAGGATAGGCATGGACTGCTTAAACAACTGGCCAGTCAGTTTTGCCATATGGAAGCTGCTTTAGCAATAAATGCTCCTTAGGTGGGGGGTTGCTTTAGCAATCAATAGTTGACTAAAGCGTTAGTATCTTAAGAGACCATCTGGCCATTTTTGCGATCATTGTTGGGACTTAAGCTCCTTTATTTTTTCTTTTTCTCATAAAAGAAATCTTTATTCTTCATAAAAAAACCTATTGAATTGGAGCTCGGGCCAAGGTGAATTTTCTCCATTCTTGACCAATTCAAGGGATCTAAAGGTGATTTTCTTTTCTTCTTTTTTTTTTCTAATCATGATTCTATGTTCAATTCATTCATTCAACTCCATTTTCGTTGTAAATTTCCTTATTCTTCATTCTTTAAAGTAATATTTTTGGATCATTTGAGGTCTGAATCAAACTCCATTTTATCTTACTTTTGGGTATGTAATCCTGACGCTCCATGGAAGCCCTCACGGTCCATGTTGAATTTGGAAACCCCTTAACATCGATCTTCTAATGATCGTGAAGGTCATTTTTGATGTTTTTGATAAAATTACCATTGTATCCCTCTCGATAGTCTCACCGAATCCTATTTGATTGGTTGAGAAAGTTTGTTTTTGAAATTTTGTGAAAAGTTGATTATTTTTTCTATAGAGTTGGATTTTGAAAGTTTAAGTTGCTTAATTGTGAGTTATAGAGTCATTCGGAGTTTCTAGTCTCAAAATAGAACTTTATCAATTCCACTAGTACTGAAATATGAAATTTGGTCTTGGAGAGTATTCTCAATTAGATTTGGAGTTGTTATGTGGATTTGAGGTCAACAGTTGGAACTTTAGTTAAAGTTTGACTTTGGTTAACATTTTGAGTTTGGGTGCTCAAATTAGATTTTTTATGATTCTATTGGTTCCAACAAGCGATTATAGCGCCAAAATGAGTTTTGATATAATTTTTGGGTGGTCCATCAATGATTTGATACTTTTAGCACCTTAAATTAGTTTAGTTACAATTTATCAAATTTTGGGTCAAGAGACCTTGAATTTAATTTTTGACATTTTCATTCAATCTAGAATGTCGAATTTAGTAAAATTATATATCTAGTTTGTGTGTATAGAGTTCTGAATGAATTGAGAGTTCATTCCATGGTTTCATGCTATATTATGATTGTTGATATATGGTGTACTAGTCCCTTCTTCACGTCTGCAGATTCCACTCTTGCATTTTCAAAGAGATATGTTCCTAAATGAGTTGTTATAATACCTCTCAAGCTATTCCGAATACCCTTATTATAGATTCCTTGAATAATGAAATATTTGTACATCTTTTGCCAAATTCAAGTTTGTATTATTGTTCATGAGGCAAAATTGTGTGGGAAAATGGTCTCCTTTAGTTTTTAAGTCAACCATATTGAAAAATATTTTTTTTTACATATTTTTGCACTTTCCAAAAAAGCATGCGATCTCTCCACATCATAAAGAGGGTTTATGATAGTACAAAAGTGGCCTAAACTTATTCCCAGGTCAAAATAGGGACAAATTGAAATTCACGCAAAAATTAACAATGCAGGAGCACCTCCGCATTGTGCCTCTGTTTCATCCATGTACAAATTTTTTCAAAATTTTCTAGATATGGTGAGGGCAATTAGGACACATTCCCACATCCTATATGTGAGAATCCATGAAAATTCACTCATTTTTTAGCCTTATTCCTCTCACAATCTCTCCCAAATTCTTCCCAAAATCTCGCAGTATCCCTCTTCCAAAAATCATCCTAATTCCTAGGGCTTCAAGTTCTCCCATTGCAGTTCAAGTCTCAAGGTGATTTCCTAACTTTCTTCAAGTCTTCTCTACCTATTTCAAGACCTTAAGGCATGTGGATTCTTCATCCATGGGTTCTTCCACCCATGGAGCCCCCCTTTTTACTCAATCCTTTAAAATTCAAGGTCAATTTCTTATGAGTACTTCTTATTACTCTTATTATTCATGATTTGTGTTGGAAATTATCTTCTATTCAATTAAATTTCATGAATTCCTTTCAAGGGTTTATAATGATTAACTGTTGTATGATATTCAAGTTAAGAATGTTATAATGCCATGAAGTGCTATGAAGTTGATGCATTTATAAGACTAATTTCATGTTTCCATACTTATACTTAATGATGATATAAATGATTGTAATAGGTTGTTTGAGAATGATTTAAATAAGTTATTTTCACTATATTTATGCATAGTCCTCTTGAGTTCCATGATTTAAAGCTTACATGCACTAACACACCCAATTCTCATATTAAGTTCTCTAATGAAGTATGATTTCCAAATGGTGAAGGTTGAAATATATGCTATTCAAGTTTATGAAAGTTATAAAGTATCGATGAAACCCTCTTATGAATGTTAAGTTGGTGATAAGGACACTTTTCACCAAAAGAATGATCCTCTTGTGATAAGGACAATTTTCACTTGTTGGATCATATGTTTTATGAGCTAATACTTATATGAAGATGCCATATTTTGAAGGATCATGAATGTATAAGATTATGATTATGTTTCTAATGTATTTCGTGGGAATGACTTAGCAACGAATAAGGCATTGAAGTGGGGTTAGGTAAGGAAATGCTAGTAGCAATCACTTATTTCATTGACTATGTACCATTATAGAAGCCCTTCTAGGCTAGGCTAGTGGATCTACGTAAGTCATATGATTGATGAAAAATGTATTCTTAAGTTGACAGAGTTCCACTCGGCAAGTGATCTCCCTCTGCCAATATAAGGGATTATATTTGATTCCATGTAGTAGCTCTATGGTCTGTTAGGACCCCAGACATTATACGACCCTATTGGAGCTTGACAATTTGGTCTTGGAAAGTTTTTGACCATGGTGACGCTCCATGGAAGCCCTCACGGTCCATGTTGAATTTGGAAACCCCTTATAATGTTCATAGAAAGTGCATAGTTACATGTTGGTTCTCCTGAACCTTGTCGGCAACGGGTGATAGTCCACCTTAATGGAACTTTGGGTATGACAAAAGTGGTATCAGAGCAGGTCATCTTAGGGAGTCTACAAAGCCGTGTTTAAGTAGAGTCTTGTTTATGGATGTTTTGTGTACCACATTTATAAGCAGGAGGCTATGTGACATTTAGGAGTTGTCACTTTCTTTTCATTCTTTAGATCGTGCCATAGAGTTAAGCATTGTAGGTGGATTGTTTCTAACCTCTAAATCATTTTGTACAATAAGTATGTTAAAAACCAGGAAAAACAAAGGCAAATGGAAGGAGGTAGAAGTTGTGGTTGGTATACCCAGTCAGGTGAGACAACAAAATGAGGCTCAAGATGAGTCTCTATCATAGACATGTCCAACTCCTCCAGTTAAGGTAAAAGGAAGAAAGTAAGTAGAAGTGTTGGTTAGTATAGCCAGTCAGGTGAGACAACAAAATGAGGCTCAAGATGAGTCTCTATCATAGACATGTCCAACTCCTCCAGTTAAGGTAAAAGGAAGAAAGTAAGTAGAAGTGATGGTTAGTATAGCCAGTCAGGTGAGACAATGAAATGAGGCTCAAGATGAGTCTCTATCATAGACATGTCCAACTCCTCCAGTTAAGGTAAAAGGAAGAAAGTAAGTAGAAGTGATGGTTAGTATAGCCAGTCAGGTGAGACAATGAAATGAGGCTCAAGATGAGTCCCCATCACAGATATCTCCATCTCCTCCAGCTCCTGATGAACCAGGATGTAGTGAAAATCCCTTAGAACCACCTACCGATGCCACCGTGCAGGATCTGAGAAATGCAGTCCAACTCTTGACTTGTATAGTTACTACCAGGGTCAAAGATAAGAAAGCTTAGTTATAGATGCAGGTTATGCGAATAGGGCAGCTAGCACGAGGATACATGACTTCCTTAATTTGGACCCTCCATCCTTCACTGGGTCAGGTCCTAATAAAGATCCACAAGACATTATTGATCAGATCCAATGTATTTTAGATGTTATGAATGTGAGTCGTATAGAAGTTGTGGAGCTAGCAACATATAGATTGAAGGGTGTGGCTATATGTGGTATGAAGCTTGGAAGCAATCTAAGGGTGTAGATGCACCTATAACTACCTAGAAGGAGTTCAATAAGGCATTTCATGACCATTACTTGCCATTAGATATTTGAGAGGCCTGTACAGATTAGTTCTTGAATCTCTACCAAGGGAATATGAGCTGAGAGAGTATAGCCTTCAATTTAATTCCCTGACCAGGCATGCTCCTAATATAGTTGGTACTATGGCAGATAGAGTTCATCAAAATGTAGATAGATTGGATTTATATTTGGTTAGAGAGTGTACCATTGCTTTCTTGAATAAAGACATGGATATAGCAAGGATGTAAGCTTTTACACAAAAGCTAGAGGATCTGAGGCAAAGAAGAAGGACACAAGAGTTAGAAAGGGGGAAGTCCAAGAGGGCCAGATCAATGGGGTAATTTACACCATACCAAGGTGAGATCAGGCCTCGATTTTCCAATAGACTGCCTAGGCCATCATCCTCCTACTCTGTAGCTAGTGCTCCACCATAACTCTAAGGGTCTAGAAGCAATCCATTTGGTCAGAGAAGTGAAGGACAAGGTGCATGGACAACGGGATATTCGGCAAGCCAACAAATAACTCCTAGGCAGCCTTGCAAATAATATGGGAAAAGTCATTTAGGTACATGTCATGTTGGGACAGATGCTTGTTATTGGTGTGGTGCTCCAGGGCATATGAGGAGAGATTACCTGAGGAGACGTATGAGTGATATAACACAACCTACTAGGTCAGTTATTGCATCATCATCATCAGTTCCTCTATTAGGTGGGGGTCAACAAGCACCTGCAAGTTGTGGCAGAGGTGTTAGAGGGGTAGCTAACTCTAGTGGAGTCAAGAATTGAACTTATGCTCTAGGGAGTCGGCAAAATTTAGAAGTTTCACCCGATGTGGTTATAAGTAAATTATCCATCTTTTCACGTAATGTCTATTCATTGGTTGACCCTGGTTCTAAGCTATCATACATCACTCCACTAGTTGCTGGAAAGCTTAAGAGAATGCCTAAATTATTGAATAAACCATTTGAAGTGTCTACGCCAATCGGTGAATTGATTATAGCTAGAAGGGTTTATTATGACTGTGTAGTAACTGTTTGTGACAGTGACACATTGGCTAACCTTATTGAGCTAAAAATGATGGAATCTGATGTTATAATGGGTATTAATTGGTTAGTTTCTTGCTATGCCACCATGGATTGCTGAACTAAGACAGTGTATTTCCACTTTCCAAATATGGCAGTTCATGAATGGGAAGGCAATGTTGGGGCACCAAAGGGTAAGTTTATTTCTTATTTTATGGCAAGAAAGATGATGTCAAAGGGACATATATGTCATCTAATTAGAGTGAGGGATATGGAGGTAGAATCACCACCTCTTCAAGCTGTTCCAATAGTGAATGAATTTGTTGATGTGTTTCCTGAGGAGCTTCTAGGTTTACCTCCAGAACAAGAAGTAGATATTGGTATCGACTTATTTCTAGGAACTCAACCTATTTCTATCCTTCCATATAGAATGGCCCAAACAGAATTACGTGAGTTAAAGGAGTAATTAAAAGACTTATTGGAGATGGGTTTTATAAGGCCTAATGTGTCCCCTTGGGGTGCACCAGTGTTATTTGTACGTAAAAAGGATGGTACCTTAAGAATGTGTATCAACTATCAACAATTGAATAGGGTGACAATTAAGAACAAATATCCCCTCCCCATGATTGATGATTTATTTGACCAACTACAGGGTACCAAATGCTTTTTAAAAATTGATTTAAGATTAGTTTATCACCATGTGAGGGTGAAGGAGAAGGATATACCCAAGACCAATTTCAAGATAGAGCTATAGTCACTTTGAATTTCTTGTTATGTCGTTTGGGCTAACGAATGCACTAATAATTTTTATGGATTTGATGGATCAGGTATTCAAGCAATTCTTAGACGTGCTCGTGATATTATTTATAGATGATATTTTGGTATTTTGGTATATTTAAGATCAGAAAAGGACCATGCAGATCACTTATGATAAGTATTATAGGTTCTTCGTGATTGCCAATTGTACGCTAAGTTTTCCAAATGTGAATTTTGGTTAAAATCAGTGGCATTCTTGGGTCGTATTGTATCCGATAAAAGGATAAGGATTGATTCACAAAAGATAGAGGCCGTGAAAGATTGGCCAAGGCCAACAACACCCACAAAAGTTTGAAGCTTCCTAGGGTTGGCAGGTTATTATAGAAGGTATGTTGAAGGTTTTTCTTCTATTTATGCACCTCTAACAAAGTTGACACATAAGACAATCAAGTTCTAATGGAATGATGCATGTGAAAGAAGCTTCCAAGAGTTAAAAAACAGGCTAACTTTTGCACTTGTGCTAGTGCTCCCAGAAGGCACAAAGGGGTATGCGGTGTATTGTGATGCTTCAGGGGTTGGCTTAGGGTGTGTACTAACACAACATGGTAAGGTAATTTCTTATGCTTCAAGATAACTACAACTGTATGAGAGAAACTACCCAACAAATGACCTTGAGCTAGCAACGGTTGTGTTTTCTTTATAAATATGGTGTCACTATTTGTATGGGGTTCACGTTGATATATATACTGATCATAAGAGTTTGCAGTATATCTTTAAGTAGAAGACCTAAATTTAATGCAGCGGAGATAGCTAGAGTTAATAAAGAATTATGACATGCATATACTATACCATCCAGGGAAAGCAAATGTGGTAGCCGATGCTCTGAGTTGTAGGGAAATCATGAATATTAGTGATCAGACCATGATAAATCAAGGAATGGTTAAGGATCTACATCAACTAGCCAGTTTGGGAGTTTGCCTTCTTGAAACTCTGAAGGAAGGGGTTGTTGTGCATAATGCTGCAGAATCTTCATTAGTAATGGAGGTGAGAGAAAAGCAGTTCAAGGATCCTATTCTATGATGACTTAAGGAAAAGGTGAATCAGGGTACGATGAAAGGCTTTGAATTTACTCCACATGGAGTACTTTATTGCCAAAATAGATTATGTGTGCCTGAACAGCATATGACAGATAAAATGCTTTGAGCTTACACAAAATAGAGTACTTTATTGCCAAAATAGATTATGTGTGCCTGATATTAATGGACTAAGAAGGAGAATAATGGAAGAAGCTCATCATTCAAGATATGCTATCCATCCAGATCAACTGAAGGGAATCTTTTGGTAGGGAGGCATGAAAAAGGACTTTGCAGTTGTGGCTCAATGTTCGAATTGCCAACAAGTCAAAGTAGAGCACCAAAAGTCAGGAGGTTATATGCAATGCATAGAGCTTCCAACGTCGAAGTGGAATATGATTAATAAGGATTTTGTTATTAGGTTGCCTCGCTCATTTTAGAAGTTTGACTCTATATGGGTAATGTTGATCGACTCACAAAGTTAGCAAACTTTCAGCCAGTTAAGAGTGATTATACGACCGAAGAGTATGCAAAGTTATACCTCAAAGAGATAGTAGGCTACATAGGGTCCCAATCTCTATTATATCTGATCGGGGAGCTCAATTCACTGCAAAGTTTTGGAAGTCCTTACAAAGACGTATAGGGACATAAGTGAATTTGAGTACAACTTTCCACCCTCAAACAGACGATCAAGTAGAGCGCACCATTCAAACACTTGAAGATATGTTGCGGGCCTTTGCATTGGACTTCAAGGGTAGTTGGGTAGACCATTTGCTACTTATTGAGTTTTCCTATAATAATAGCTACCATTCAAGCATTAAGATGACACCTTATGAAGCTTTGTATGGAAGGAAATATTGCTCGCCAGTCGGATGGTTTGAAGTGGGAGAAACCAGCTTGCTTAGGCCAAATTTAGTACAACAAGCCATGGAAAATATTAGAGTAATACAACTGTGGCTAGAAACAGCCCAAAGTCATCACAAATCATATACAAATGCTAGAAGAAGAGGACTGGAATTCTCAGTAGGAGATTGGGTAGTCTTGAAGGTGTCCCCAATGAAAGGGGTTATGAGGTTTGGTAAGAAGGGAAAACTAAGCCAGCGTTACATAGGGCCATATAAAATTATTAAGAGGTTTGGGAAGGTTGCATATGAACTAGAGCTACCCCAAGAGCTTTCAATGGTTCATCCAGTTTTTCATGTCTCAATGCTTCAAAAATGCATACGTGATCCATCCTGTATCACTCTTATTGAAGATATGCAGATTATACATGATCTCACCTATGAAGAGGTACCCATTGTTATTCTAGATTGTCAAGTTAAGAAGCTAACGAATAAAGAAAAAGCTTTAGTAAAAGTACTTTGGAGGAACCAACAAGCGAAATAGGTAACATGGGAGATTGAGGAAGCAATGAGATCCAAATACCCTTATTTATTTGAAGCTAAAGAGGAATACAAGAAGCTAAGTTGGGGAATTAATAGGTACGTGCGTTTGAATACTTATTGTGCTGTCAAAAGTTTGTTTAAAGAAAGGTTTGAACTTAGTTAAGCTATCCAATTATGCTAACATTCAAGGATGAATGTTCCTAAGGAGGGGGAGGATATAAAACCCACATCTTACATATACTAGTCCTATGCATATGGAACATGATATGGCTTGGTCAAATCAGTACCCATTTTCCTAAGTGTTTGAATTTCATATTAGAGGGCTATATGTACGTCTAACACTTAAGTGGATCGAGTGTATATAAGTTTTAAGTTAAATTGAGGAGATCTCAACCTTAAACATAGTGAAATAAATGAGATACTTGTAGGACTTAGGAAGCTATCAGGTGCGTCACCTACGTGTATAGCTTAAATAGGCTAGGTAGACGAAGACGAGGCCCGACACCGAATCAGTCCAAGTTCGATAATGAATAAAGTCCGTGTTAAGGGTGTAACTTTAGCCTGTATTTTTAGCATCATAAATGGATAATATTTACAGCCCAAGATTAATAATAAAAGGGTCTAAGTACATTCACAACCCACTTGAGGAATTGGGCCCAAACCAAGTGAAAAGAAAAGAGAAAAGTGGACAACCAAGGCCCATCAAATTGGAACCCAATAACGCCCAAGTGAGAGGGGTGAAATGGTATATTACTCACTTAATAAAATAAAGCTTAAAATGAAAAAGAAAGTTGGCCAAAGATTCCCTTTAAAAGGGCTTAAAAACAGCACCTTTAAGTCATTTCAACTTGGAAAAAATTAGATTTTTCAAAGCTTTCTCTCTATTCTTTCTTAACTTTGCAAAGCAGCCTCAAAAGACCTTTAGGGTTCTTAGAGAAGCCCTACACCTTGAAGGTAAGGTAAGTAAATATACTTGTGTATTTAGTATGATTTTTCATAAAAAATAAGAGAAATAGGCTGGTTATACTTGTACTGGAATTTTGGACAACATGTGTTCCAAAGATTATTGTACACTTTTCTTATTTATTAAGAGGCTTTCCTCTTCTTGGTTGGCTGGATTATGAAGTATGGTTTATGTTTTCAACAATTTTTAGTTCTATAGTCATGTAGCAATCTTGGTTGGATGGATTATGAATTAAGGTTTATGTTTTTGACAAGGTTTAGTTTTGTAGTATTGTAACAAGGCTACTACACTATTTTTATCTTCCGCAAAAATGAGTTCTTGTACGATATCGTAATTGTGTTCTTAGTAGGAACTTGTGGACTGATAATTGGAGATTGTTGTTTCACGTTCTCCATAAACTCTATAACTATTTTTGGAATGTTTTGGGACTGTTTTTATGTGTAAATATGGTGGGAATAGTTTGATTAAAGTTGGGACAGGTTTGGGATTGTTGACGTCGAAATATAGCAAACGGACGTGATGCTATGCTGCCTACTTGTGTGTTGTGCAAAATTGTTATGTGTTGTGCTTTATGGGCTGTTGTAAGACTATTATGGGAGTAAAACAAGTTGTATATGACATGAATAAGAGAATGTGCATTAGAAAATACGATTAGAGGTGGAAAGGTAGAAAGAATAATCTTGGATTGATAATTACATGCTTATTGCCTGTGTATTTTTTTTATGAGATTAGATTGCCAAGATGTGTTTATTAGCTGCTAATACTAGTTTTATCACCTACTCTATTATAGATAAGTATTTGGGTAAAAAAAGTTACTTTGAGGTAGTAACGAGGTCGTACAACGAGGTGTGTAAGGCTACTCGATTTCATACTACTTGACATGAAATCTAGATCCTTCCTTGGCACATAGAGACACTTACCAACTCCAAAATATCTAATAGCCATGTTCCAATCTTTAACATGTCCATATGATTCCATACTTTGTCATTTACAAACCTACATACATACTTGGATACCAGGATACATGAGTTCTTTTTGCTAAATAAAGTTCATGTGTTGTTTCATCTCCTACGCATTTCATTATTTGTGTAACCTATTCTTTTGTTATGGTATTTTATTGTATGATTATTTACATGTCACATGCTACATCTATGGTCCTACAACTCAAATATTATGACTACCAAAAGAATCATCTCAAAGTAAATAAAAAATAAAGTGAAGTTGCTTATTGATGGGTGGTATCCCAGGGGTGGAAGAATCACCTAGCATGGGTTGATCCTATATTACAGGAGGTATTTTCACGACCCAAGCCTAGGGCCTAGACGTGACACGATGAATGGAGAACCCGAAGGAACTCCAAACAAGCCTATTAAATTATTATTAAACATCATTAGTTGCGGAAGCATATAATAGACATAAAGAGAAAGAATAGGGGCTAAGGGGAAAGCTTGCATAACATCACAATCAAGAGGCAAAAAGTCAAAACTCATATCATAGATACATAACATGTCTAATAAACACCTCTAATACATAGATAAGAGCGGGGCCAAGACAAAGCAACCGGGCTCACCCTCGTAGTCATATAGAAAATATAGAAGAGTGTCTCATTACATAATAGAAAAATATAGACTAAGATCCCCGAAGTAGAGAACTCACCAACTAGCTTGAGTAGTATCGAACTAGCCACGTGAAGGGGGAGGATGATCAACTTGAGCACCGGTTCCTACATGGTGATATCATGTAGGCAAGAGTATGCGTTAGTATGTTTGAATGTACTAAGTATGTTGGATGCAATGCAACAAGAGATAGGCACCTTAATCAAAACACATAACAATAGACATTATGACATGATCAATGCATAAGTAAAACATGCTTAAGTAACTCATGCTCGTATAGGACAACCTATGTGTAGAAAAGACCAAGCTAGATTTTCTTGGTTGGTTGATGATGGTTTCATCCCATCACCTTGATGATGTGGTACAAACCCCTCATATGGTTTATGATACTTTCACCTTATCACCTTGGTAGCGAAGTACAAACCCCTCACATGGTTGATGAGTACAAACCCCCACCTCGGTTATCAAGGTACAAACCCCTCGATAAGGTTATCCGGGCTCTTAGTCCCCTCCCCCTCAATTGGGCATGGTCTAATGTAACACTTTATATAGATTATATCATATAGATAAGCTTTTTCCATCATCATAACATCAAT
>DF364365.1:0-17778 GCA_000787875.1 Solanum virginianum | reverse complement strand
TCGATCTCTATTATATTAACTAAATAAAATCTCAAAACCAATGTCATCAAGAAAATTATATCAACCAAACTTCACAATTTAAAAAAATTATATAATTTATCCAGGAATGAGTTAGATTAATATCTAAATAAAAAATGTATGTATAGTAGTATTAACTATATTTATGTAGAATAATATATATAAAAATATTGTCTGAAAGGAGAAAAGACTTCAATATATAATGCATTTTTTGTTTTAAT
Organism: Solanum virginianum; assembly: GCA_000787875.1. Taxonomy (NCBI): domain Eukaryota; kingdom Viridiplantae; phylum Streptophyta; class Magnoliopsida; order Solanales; family Solanaceae; genus Solanum; species Solanum virginianum. The sequence continues at coordinate 17,539 of DF364365.1, read as the reverse complement.
AAATACAAATAAGACTAAATAGATAATTATATTTTGAAAGTATTTTTGTCATATTTTATAAAAAAAATTCCTTATGATTTTGCCAGGATATTGTTAATATAGATTTTAAAAGTTTTTTCTCTTATTGTGTTGCTAAACTATTTTAGTAAATTTTAACAATAAATTTATGATCGTTGTGCAATTATACTTTAAGCAAATTTTGTAAAAGTATTTTTCTATTCTTTTTGGAAGGTTACCTAAACTATTTTAGTAAATTTTATACAATAAATTTATGATTGTTGTGCAATTATACTTTAAGCAAATTTTGTAAAAATATTTTTCTTTTCTTGTGGGAAGGTTACTTTTATTATATTTGTAAAAGTGTTTTCTTTATCATATTATAAATGTACTTTCATTACATTTATAAAAGTGTTTTACCGTATCATCTTATAAGAATACTTCTAGTATAGTTTTGAAAGTGTTTTCTTATCATGTTCATGTTTAAATAGTATTTTTAGTATAACTTTTTAAAATATTTTTCTTATTTTGAGTATGGATATATCCATGACAATTTGTAAAAGTGTTTTTCTTATCGTATTATTATGACATATTTTTGTTATCATGTTTCAAGGATACCTTTAATATAGTTTTTAAAAGTGATTTTTTTTTTGTCATATGCTAAATACTTCCATTACATTTTGTAAAAAAAATTTCTTATGATGTTGCAAGAATACCTTCAATATATTATTAAAAATATTATTTCTAATACATAGTAGGTATAATACTTCAATATAGCATTTAAATGTATTTGTCTTATCAAGCAGCAAGGATATAAGTATTCTTCTTATAATATTACATTTTCTTAAAAAATATATTTTTAATCATGTTGCAAGTGAACTTTTAGTATAATTTTTAAATGTGCTTTTTTTTTATCATACTGAAAGGGTGCTTTCAACAAATTTTATAAAAAAATTCTCTTGTCATCTTATAAAGATACTTTTATTATATTGCATAGAGATATTTTTGTAATCATGTTGCAAAGGTACATATCACATATTCTTTTCAAAAATATATTTATTATCATCTTATAAAGAGATTTTCATAATATTTTAGATGGGTGTTTTCTTATCATTTCGCAAGAATGACTTTAGTTCATGTTGCAAGGGATCTTTCTATATACATTCAATAATTTTTTTTTTGTCATGTATATAATCCTTTCATTACATTTTGTAAAAGTATTTCTTATTATGTTGCTAGATTATTTTTATTATAATTATAAAAGTGTTTAACTGATCATCTTGCAAAGATACTTATAGTAAAATCTTTAAAATTATTTTTCTTATCATGTTGTAATGATGTTTTTAGTATTATTTTTTAAAATATTGTTATTATTTTCAAGAATACTTTATTAAATTTATTTTTTTTAAAATTAATACTATTATAATTTGTAAAAGTGTTTTTCTTATCATATTGTTATGTTATTGTTATCACAATTTGTAAAATTATTATTATTGTGGTAACAAATTGTAATTAATTTTTAAAATATAAATTATATTATGTAATTTTAATTGGCAATCAGTATAAAACATTAAAATAAGTACTAAGCTATTTAGTAGTTCGTATTGTTAAATATAAAATCGAACATGAAAAAAATAGGACAAAAAACTGCCGTGAGAGAGGGAATGGGGAAGTGGGGGAGTTGGGTGGTTTTCAAATCATAGTATGATTTTTTAGTGGATTTTATTTTTTTTCCTTTTTTTTACAGCTAACTGTTGTATATTTTTTTTGTTTAGTAAATGACTAATAATAATAATTAAAAAAAATCAGATCATCGCTTTTTTCATTTTGTAATTTCTAAACTTACAAAATTATAATATTTCAAATTCATTATTTAAAATGTTTAAAAAATAATAATAACTCAAGCCCCCATTTTTTTTATACATGGAATCACAAATGTATATTAAAAAAGATAAGGCAAAATTTCTTTAAAAAACTACCCCATTTTCCCCGGCATTGGTAGTTTTTAATGGTATTTTTTTTATGTTTTAATTTTTAAAAAATGTAAAATTAATAATCTACATTTTTTTTTTTGTTATCAGGATTATTTTTAATCTGCATTTTTTTTGTTATCAGATTTTTAAAAAAAAAACTAATTGTATAAATTGAATTTATAAAAACTTGTATAATAATTGATAATTTTGCACAAATAAAGAATCTTAAACATGCGGATAAAATAATGAACTGTAACAAAAAAGGACAATAAGTTGATATCAATTTATACTATTTTAAAATTTTACAAATTTACCAAAATAATTGTAATTTAAAATACCTATTTGCTATAAAGAATGAGTGGAAGTGGCAAGTCAGTTTAAATATTTATTATATATAATACATAATATATTCCTACCACAAAAAGGAACATAAATGTGCTTGTTTCAAATTTTATTGTTTATTTAAAAAATTAATGTTAATAATCTGCATTTCTTTGTTGTAAAGAATTGAAAAGAAAAATCAATTAATTGTATAAATTGAATTTATAATTTATTAAAAAAATTAGTACCTAATTTAACTAAATTAACTTATAATCAACACATGTCTTGATCCTAGGTGATCCTAGGCTAGACTTTCTTCCTATTAATAGAATATAGATTATGGGGTGTTGGGGCAAATTGATGGTTTAGGCTATGAACAATGATAAAATCAGTGGGGTTTAATCCCTAAGACCTAGAATTGTGGAATATGTGATTTAATGTTATGTTACTGTTTATTTTAGACCGTGAAAGATCCGAAGCTTCGAGAAAAGGTAAAGGCTCTTGCAGATTAGCTTACATTCAAGTCCTTCAGTTGAGGTAGGTTATGGTTTAATTGGAGTTTAGACTTGATTTAGATCCATGTATACTCTTAAGTTAAATCCTTGTTGACTAGTCTTCCAGCATGGTTTTTAATGCTTAAGAATACAAAAGTTATTGATCAATGAATCTATTGAATTACTTGTATTGCAAATGTACTTATAATTGTTATACACTGAGTTATATGTGTGAGATGGGTAAGAATAATTATAACCTTCTCATTGATGAGTAGCTCATGTCTGAGATGAGCTTCTGAACAAGCGGTTGCATATATTTGGAGAGTTGACTACCATGCTGGTATGGTACATGAACGAAGTTGGTCCACTATAGGTCATGGCTAGATGGGCATAAATAAGACCCCTTAGGGGTCGTTTGATAGAGTGTATTAGCAAAATTAATACATGCACTATTTAATGTATTAGTAGCATCATGTTTGGTACACTTTTTTATGCTATGTATAACTAATGTTTGCATTAGTTATACACTCTATTGAATATTAAGGTGTGCATTACTAATACCATGGATTTATAGGTATTAGTAATGCATGCATTAGCATAGTTAAAGAGCTAATTGCCCCTCAAATGTTTTTTTTACATCTTTTCCACCATAAATGTGGAGGGTATTTTTGTAAATAAATTTTTTTATGCAATGCATGTTATTTTTAATGCATCAAACAAACAATGCATAAAAATATTCTATGCATAATTAATGGCTTATTGCAAGCATAACTAATACATGCATTACTAATGCAAGTATTATTAATACACTCTATTTAGCATTATTCTTATACATCGTACCAAACGACCCCTTAGTATGTATGTACACCTTAATGTTGATGGGTGAGTTCAATTAATGTATTGTTATTGTTGATATCTAAGATTCCTCGATACGTTGAGATACTTGATGGTTGCATGACTGGTTATCTGGCATGGTCTAACCTGATATGATTGTACTTGTTAGTTGATGCATTGATTGTTGTGTGTTGAATGTCTGATCTACTTATTGTTTGACTTATGTGTGACATGCTTTCTAAATTGAGACAGACTGATGCCTACCAATACATAATGGCTATACTGATACTACTCTGTGCTCTTCTTTTCTGAGTGCAGGACTCGTTCCAGAGGCTCCTTTGAGACCCCATTTCTAAAGTGTGCCAGCCATTTCCAATCAAAGGGTGAGCACTCCATTTCCAGGCTCTCATGGATCATCATAGTTGTCCTCCATCTTTTGGACACTGAGGCTTTCTTATCTTTGATTAACTTTTGGATAATTTTGGTAGGTATGGTTTTATTTTAGAAGTTCTTGTACAATGTTTTTCAGGTCTCGGAAATTGTAATAGGTAGTTTATTATTTCTGTAATAATTTAAATTTTTTGGTTTCGAAACTTTATTAATTTAGTTGAGATTTGATTTTTATTTATATAAAATTGATTAAGGCTTGGTTAGATGGTTCTCCCACCGGCCGGTTAGTGAGTGCCACTAATGGCCGTGACATGGATTCATATGCTTTTCGGTTCCAGGCTCTCTCAGAGTATTTGTTCTGCGTAAATCTTCCTTGAAGCTCCCTTTCCCCTTAATGTGTTGAAACTTGTCTTCTCCAGTGACACCAACTTCCCCTTGTACCCTGGTTCTCTGTGAATGAAATGTCCTATTTTGGCCATTAACTTGTTTCTCATTAAACTTGTTTCCCATCCTTCATTAAACTTGTTTCTCTGGTATAATAATAATTGCTCTAGCTTGGCCATTAACTATGCTAACTGATATGTATCTCCCATATTTATTGAACTTTAATGCACAATAAATATCTCAAGAAATCTCTGGCCTTCCATGATTTAAAGCTTTTTCCTCTTTAGCTTTGTAGCCTTCTGCAAAGCCAGAAAAGTGTCCCTTGCTTAGTATCATCCTACCCGTGTAAAGTTTGGACCTTTCAATCCAATCATACCATGTCTCATAAGGAGACTTCGACTCTGTTAAATCATAAGATTTACCTCCTTGCCTGAAGATAAATGATTCTCCATGGAGAAAAGACGGAAAAAAGATGTGAATAGGATGCAAGATTCCAATGGTCGAGTACCACAGGGAAAAGGGATCCTAAAGACGCATCGAGGCCCTCAGGAATACCTTAGGAGAAGTACCTTGGGAGCACTTTCAAAAGTTTCTTTGCATGCCCTTATAATCAAGTGGAATCCATTTGCTAAGCAACAAACTATTCCCTCTCCCTCCCATTACTTTTATGAAGTAGAAATTATTCACTTGGTCTAACAGGTAATCAGAGACTTACCAATGATTGCCCCACAATGCATGTTCGCATAGGGTTCTTCCCCCGTTAAGATCTCCCACATTGTTATGCCAAATGAAAAAACATCAACCTGTCAGAAACCAAACCATCCAGCTTATTGCTTTATGACATACTTAACAACTAATATCAGGTGTTATTGCTTTATGACATGTCTGATTATAGTATCTTACAATAATCAGACTAACCTTCTCAGATACTCGATTACTGCTACCATTTAACAGTTCAGGTGCCATCCATGGAAGAGTACCTCGTACACCTCCGGATACGAGAGTATTGCGTTTAATCCTTGACAGTCCAAAATCTCCAACCTGCATTAGATATATTACAAATAACTCAACTCACTGTGGCAAGGAACGCTTTTTACTAAAACCAGATGGGAATAAATTATCCTACGAAAATGCATCAGTAGATCTAGCTGGATTCACCCTACAAAATAAGCATACAAAAATGTGCTGTTTTCTTATTGTAGGCCTCCTACACGGTGGTGTGGTGATCTTTGTTTCATCATTAAATGTCTTCAATCTTATTTGGTGTGGAAGTACGCTCTACTCTAATATTATTCATCATTTATTTAAATTTGGCCAAAAGCTTTTGGCTAGTAAAGGAAAGCAATGTGCTTCTGGAAGCAATAAGGCTATCTGACCAGAATTCAGTCCAATACAATTCCAATATCAATGAAAGCTGAATCATAGAAACTTGTGCCTATAAGTCAGACAGTAGCCAAAGGGTGAAGCTGCTACAGCAGCTGCTTTTTATGGGGCCCAAAAGTTTTCCTAATAGGTTTACATATCAACAATATACCCAGTGAAATCCCACAAAGTGAGAATCGCTACATAATTTTTTAAAAGGAATATATTGAGTTTTAAAGTAAAAAATACATTTTTTTCCATAATAAATGAAAATGTAGACCATAAATTAGGAAACAATACAATCTTTTAAGGAATCACTCCATAGACTACACGTGTAAGTAATATTTTCTGTCCTGATTTGTTAATACAATCATCATCGTCAATTGACCCGCGTAGTTTTATTGTTTTCACCGTTCGCTCCAAATAGCATCATTACTCTTTTAACCTTATTCCCTTGGGCATTCTCCAACTCTCAGAAACAAACATGTAAAAAAATAAGATTGCGCAAAGCAAATTGCCAACTCTCTTTGTTTCTTTCTCAAAATTTGAAGCACTGAAAAGTTCAGTGATTATCAAGTTATCAACTTATTGAAATTAGTTCTGTTATTCCATCTTTCTATTATTTTACATCTGTAATTTGTTAATTTTGATATTTTTGCTTCATGGGTTAATACTATCTTTTTAGATATTTATTAGAATTTAAATATGTCAATTAGGATATAGGAATTCAGTTATTCAAAACTCAAAAAAGAAAAGAGAACGATTGAAACCTTGACACCACCACAAAAAGGAGCCCTTGATAATATTTTTACCAAATAAAGAAAATACTAAATAATGGATTAGATATATTAGAAATTGAAAGGAATTACTTGAAATCGATTAAAAATTTTTTAATAACTTCTTCAAATAGAATTATATATATTAAGTATTTTTGTTTGTTTTAACACAAAGTTTAAGGCCTCTCATTGAAGTTTTTCTTTGGGTCACCATGTTTGTTGAGCCCCTGAATTTCAGAATACACTCTCATAAGATTCATTCCAGATTTATTCTTGTATACTCAAGAGTGCATATATCCCTGCCGTAATGGTAAAAGGATACCTTGCATATGGGTCGTTGTGGATCCCTCAGACTGACTAACAAATTGTCACATTTCAGATCAAAGTGGACGATGTTTTTTGAGTGCAAATATTCCATCCCAAAAGCTGCATCCATGGCAATTAGAAGTTTCTTATAACTATCAAGTGACCTGCACAAGGAATTTAGCAGATCACATTAAGTTAAAAATGAGAGAAGCACGTAGAACTAATTAACATAGCAAAAGCAACGTCACCTGTCCTTTTTAATGAGAACGTTTCGAAGTGATCCATTAGTCATAAATTCAGTCACAGTTGCCAAGGTTCCCCCAGACCCATCAGGCACCACTCCATAAAATGCAAGTACGTTAGGATGATGAAGGTTTGAAAGGATCTGGGCCTCTCTCCAGAAGTCCTTGATCTGGAAAAAAAAAAAGAAGACAATTTTATTATGAATTTCACAATAAGGATCATAAACACTGCCGATAATCTAGGAAAAAAGTATATGCTTGGAAGATATGTTACAGGAAACCCACCAGCCTTTCTTCTTGTGATGATCTCCCAGAAAAACATGCCCGCTTAATTCTCTTTATAGCAACATCTGTTCCTCTCCATTTTCCATGGTAAACAGTACCATATGTCCCAGAGCCCAACTCCCTTAATTCTTCAAGGTCAGCATCTTTTATGATCTGCGATGTAACAGTAGTTGTAGCTTACTGCTAGCATGAATTAATGAACTTATAAAAGAAAGCAATCTTGTTGGGGATTGAGGTTTTTTTTTTTTGTTTGTTTAAGAAATAATGGAACCAAGCATTAGAAAATAGATACAAGTTTGCATCTTCTCAAAAAAATGAAGAAAGGAGGGTAAAACAAGATCAAGTTACAAAATTAACTTTTAAAAGACTGTCCAGAAGATCCTTCAGCCTAGTTTCACCAAGCAAAAACACAACTTTTGAAGCATTGAAAAGCTTCACAAAGAGAAACAATAATACATGCACTCCAGTTCACAGGAAAGGCTGGACAGAGACAGGGAAGATGTGCTGAAACAAAGAAGCATGAATGAGCAATTTCCCCAGCAGATCTTGGCTTACAGCAGAAATCAATAGATTCACCAAAAACTTGGTCAATGTAGTTATAACTGATACATAGTAAAAGATCTAACCTAGTCAATGCACTACCAGCTGATGACCAACACGACTAAATTAATGGCAAACATACATATATTATGTGGTGTAACCATTAAAGTCGGCTGTCAACTAGGGCAGATTGGAAAATCAGGAGGTTAGTGACGGAATCACTGTCTTTTTGTTATATACAGGAGTAAGATGCAGTCTGACAAGGACTGCTTTTACCAAGGGTTTTGAAACACCACAGGGTGGGAATTTCATATGGTAATTTAGTTTACAAATTTTTACCTTTTTATTTTAAAGCATGTCATAGATTTTGTACAGATATGACTCATCCAAATAAAAGTGTGAATATAAAATCTGTTTATCATTGCATAGTTTCATTCTACACCAAACAAATTCCCTAGGACTGCTATAACTAGCATGATATAGACCATAAAAAATATGAAGGTGAACTATGGTAACAGCTGCCGGTTTCATGATAGCAAGGTGCTTGCCACTCAATGTATTCCCAAGAGAGAAAGCTTTTAAATATCTTGGGTCCATCATCCAAGGTAGTGGTGATATCAATGATGATGTCACACATCATATTGGGGCAGCATGGATGAATTGGAAGCTTGCCTCTGGAGTATTGTGTGATAAGAAGATACCACCAAGGTAAGTTTTGTAGAATGGTGGTTAGATCGTTGTTGCTTTATGGGTGAAGTGTTGGCCAGTCAAAACCTCACATATTTAAAAAGTACAGGTTGCGGAGATGAGGATGTTGAGATGGATGTGCGGACATATCGGGGGTGACTATTGTGCAATCTGCCCATATTTTCAAAAAACAAAAATAATAATAATCCTACTATATTTATTTCTGCCCTACGCAATTTAGTTTTATACTAATTAATATAGTATTGATTTGTCCATAAATTGTGATTTCAATGGTGTCTGATGCTAGCAAAAAGGACACCGGATGGAATTATGGTATGCAAGGACCAACAAAAGATTCAGTTATATGTATACTTTGTAAAGTTACTTACAATGGTGGCATTCCTCTATACAAGCAACATTTGATGGGTTGAAATAAAAATGTAAAACAATGTCCAAGTTGGCCAGCCAAAGTTAGAAGAAATAAGGGCCTATGGTGCAAAATAAAGTCGCGTGTAATTCAACATTTCAAGTGAGGCAGCAAGAAGAATCTGTGGTTAATATTGATGATGATGGTATGGATGAATATAGTGAAATGATGCCTCCCTTAAAAACTCAAAAGATGTCTTCTAGTGGAAGCGCTTCATCCACGGGTTGAAATGTTAATATAGGTCCTATTAATCTCTATTTTTCACAAAAATCACAACAAAAGAGAGGCTTTGGAAAGGAAGCAATTTCTGATGAAACCAAGAAAGATCTAAGGGAATGCGCGGTAAGTGCCTTTGCATCATGGGTGTACGATGCGAGGTTCACTTTTAATTGTGTTTATTACAAATCATTTGATAAATTCATTGAGGCAGTAGGATAACATGGCCCTGGAATGAAGCCTCCTACCTTCCATGAAGAATTAATCACCTAAAAAGCGAGGTGAAGAAAGTGGAAAAATTGTTGATGAGCATAAAGTACAATGGACAAAGTTTGAGTGTGTTTTCCATTATGATGGACAAATGGACGACACAAAATAACACAACGATCATCAATATCTTGGTGAATTTCCAATCGGTAGTGTATTTCTTGGTTCTTTTGATGCTAGCAATGAATCTACCGATTCTAACAAAATGTACAACTTGTTCGAGAGTACTACTAAAAGAAACGAATCGGAAAATGTTGTACAAGTTGTCACCAATAACATTAGTGAGAGTGTTAAAGCATGAAGCATGATAATGGGCATGTATCCAGACATTGATTGGACTCCATGAGCTGCTCATTGCATTAACTTGATGATTGGTGACATATTCAAGATTACCTCATATGCTTTAGGTAATATCACTCTCCTATCCTCTAACTTTCTTCATAGTTAATATTTAATACTTATTAGCTAATAGTTATCATAATATTGCTTTAACAGCTTTTAAGAAGGTCATCAAGATCCATTCTTACATTAGTCGAAGGTCGTTGATGTTGAACTTGATGAGAAAATTCACCAATGAAAGAAATTTGGTGAAACTGAACAAGACAAGATTTGCAATGACCTACCTGACTTTGAGAGCTATGTACAGTTAAAAGAAACATTTGAGATTTTTGACCTCTCAACTGAATGGATTTCAAGTAGATTTGCAACAGAAACTTAGAGAAAAGATGTTGCCAGCCTTTTTATTTTTGCCGATGTTTGTTAAAATTTGTGGTCTTCTGACAACAGCGTTTCATTTGGTGGATGGGGAGAAACAACCACCAATTAGCTATATTTATGAAGCAGTGGACAGAGCCAAGGAAAACTATTGAAGTGGACCTTTGGTGGAGTTAAGAAGTAATATGAGAAAGTGTTTGAGATCATTGATGCAAGGTGGACTAACCAACTCCATCAGCCTTTACATGTTGCAGGCCATAGTTTGAACCCAAGATTGCTTTATAAAGCTCAAGCAGATGCCACTATACATCAAGATGTGTGGACGAATTATCAAGCATGTGTTGAAAAGATGAACCCTGATATAACAACACAAGATTTAACGGTCGTTCAGCTTCATAGGTACAAAAATGTTAAGGGACTGTTTGGTTGTGGCCAAGCTCAAAGAGCCAAAGACACAAGGTAACCAGGTAAATGAGTTGATTTAGTTCTTTACACTATATCTTTACTTAACTTATTTCTACTTATTATTGACCTTTAATTAAGTAAAAATAATGTGTGATAAGAAGATTCCACCTAAACTCAAAGGTAAGTTTTACAGATTGGTGGTTAGACCATCTTAGCTCTATCGGGTGGAGTGTCGGCCAATCAAAAATGCACATGTCCAGAAGATGCATGTTGCAGAGATGACGATGTTGAGATGGATGTGTGGTCACACTAGGAGTGATAAGGTTAGGAATGAGACCATTCGAGAGAACGTGTGTCATTATTTGTTGCTTAGGTGTTAAAAATTTTAATTTTTTATTTTTTCTTTTTCTTCTTGCTTTTCCCCTTTCTATTACTTTGTGTCCTATCTAGTTAATTCTGCGTATAGGTTTTTGAGACTAGGGTTCCCAGGAAACAGTCTCTCTACTTCTATGAGGTAGTGGTAAGGTCTGCATACATTCTACCCTCCCCAGACCCCACTTGTGGGATTTCACTGGGTATGTTGTTGTTGTTGTATTAACCTTTAAATTAATTTTTTTATAGTTGAATGATTGTCACTATTTAGTAGTCAAACTTCAAACTTGCAAAAGTTTTTCATGAAAGTGTTAAGTCTAACTTGTAGCTCATTTGGATGTAGCGAAACTGAAGTATGTTTTAACACTTAAAAATAATATTTTATATCCTAATATCATATCTACAACTTATGCACAGATTCATTCTAAAAAGAGAAACAAGCTTGCACTATCACGTCTCAATGATCTAGTGTACATTAAGTACAATAGAATATTGAAACGTCACTATGACACTTGTGATACCATTGATGCAATTGTCTTGGATTATATTGATGAGTCAAATGAATGATTGGTTGGATGCCCCGAAGATTAAGAAAATGAACTAGTATATAAGGAAGATGATCTTACTTGGGGTACTATTGCTATGGCAATTGGAGCTAACGAGAGTATCTATGGTCTTAGGGGAATTCCTTCAAGATCAAGGGCACTTGACAAGGGCAAAGGAGTACAAACTACATCTACAAATACAAGTTCAAGTAGGACACTAATTAATGAAAAATCGAGGAAGAAGATGAGGAGCAATATAATCATAATGAAATGGTGTTGATTTTCATGATTTTGATAATCTTGAAGAAGAATTAGACTTTTAGAGTTCTAGTATTGTTTGTCATTGACTTATGAATTATTGAGTCATTCAAGTTCTAGACTTTTAGTATCTATCGAGTATCTACTATCAGTTTTTGTCTTTCTGAATTGAAATATTTGTTAATATATGTTATTGCTATTGAGATTTTGGATATTTATATATGCAATCAAATATTTTAAGATTTTGGTACTAATTGGTGCCTCAATTCAAAAAGGCGAGCACCTCTCCGCGTGGTGAGGCACATCTTTGTTGCCTTTCGCCGTCCAAAACATTGTCCAAGCCCCACTTGTGGGATTACACTAGGTACGTTGTTGTTTTCAAGCAGTAGAGAAGCAAAGTTGATAAGAAATAAACCATTACATAACCTTTGAGGCACATTCCAAGAGTAGAAATAGCAAGTTATTATCATTGCCAAGAACATAACCACAATCTTTAACGATGACAATAAATCAAAGATATTCTTCATGTAACACCCAATGATAAGAGGATCAAGGTATTGCAGGAGGTGGATACATAGTGAAGGACAAGTCTTGTACATTTGAGTCCTCCTTTGGATTAGTTAGAAGCCTCTGCTGGTACTAAGGTAGTAAGAAAGCAATGTCCATTAAGTCTTTCAGGCTCATACCAAGATTAGAGTGTAAGATGTTATCGTTGAGAAGGGGTAGAAATGAAGATATTACATCATTGAGCATTTCCAATAAAGTTTAGTATACAAAAGGAAATTAACCTTTACCTGCAAACCATACAAATCAGCTTCCAGTTCAGCCATCATAGCATCAGTGATTAAATTATCCTTATCTCCATCGAGGGGGTTGGCATCCTGCGCCAAGCCAGATAAACAACGAAAAACTATATGAGCATAAGAGAGCTTTTGGTAACCTAAATCATACACCAACACATCAAAATGAAAAAGAAATTCACCTCCAACCCCAAGTCAGGGGCAACTTCCACCCCTTCTGATGCACTAGGAGATATGACTTCATCACAGTTGGTTTCCAAATCTAGGAGGTTTGCAGCATATAAGTTACCACTGGGTGATCTAACATCTCTTCCATTTGCATTCAGAACCTGCTGATTTTCTTTGATACTCCTACTAATTGGAGCATCTTCTATCTTTTGTTTTTCACTAGAAAATTCACCAACGCCAGAAGTCACAACTTTCTTATCACTATAATTCGTAAATTCTTCATCGATTAAAGAAACTTCTCTCCTTAAAACAGCATCCTTGGTTGGCTCTTGCCTGAAAGCTGTGTAATGTGAGGACATCAACTGGCCTCCACCATCAACGACTGATAATGGTGACAATTCCTCAGAGAATATTAGCAAGGGCTCTTTGGCAAAAGTATCTTGAGGACATGAAATAACTGCTGGCATGGGAGGACGTTGGGAAATCAGGCCATCAGACAATTCAGGCAGTAGATCACTCAGAGTTTCTGCACCATGAGACTGTGTTTCAGAATTTGAAATCCTCCCAGCAACTTTAGAACTCTTGACCCTGGATGTAGCATTCTCAAGTTCAGTCTTTTTTATCCCCCCTGACGGATGCTCAAATTGATTTCTTTGGGACTGCTCATTTACTGTAGTAATTAAAGGTGTTGATGCAAGGATGTTCATGTCAAAAATTTTTGATTCTTCATCAGGTTTATCACCTGCATTATTAGACACCATGGCAGAGTTAATGTCAGGTAGTTTTGTCTCTGAACCCACAGCTGCTTTGGATGACTTGTTATCAGGAAACTTACCCTCATGACATGGCAGTGCATTATTGATATCACATGCATTCACCATCTCACAATTTTTATTCAAGCCGGGATGGTAATTTTCCAAATTTGCTTTAGCTCCATCACATCGAGTGTCTGTTACATTAATATTTCTTTGCACGGATCCACATTTACTCACTGAATTTGAGTCAAAAGGCAACTTTGGAAAATCCACCAAGTCGGTGGCCACAGTTGATTCCCCATTAAGTACCCTAATATGATGCTGAGAACTCACTGGGTATGTATTCTGACGCAGAGACCCTGGGTTTTCCTGCAGAGCAGCCGACAAACTGTAGGAAGATAACTGAGCTGGTAAAAAGTTCAAAGAGGAAAATGAGCTTATTCCCTCTTGTGAGCAGTAAGCTGATCTTTTTCCATGTTCCTGAAGTTTTGAATCCGAAAAGGCATGTGGAATTCCATTAAGAGTAACAGTGGGAGTATATCCCGGTAATACACCCATTTCATCATTAGGCTTTTCAGAGAGAACAATCTTCTCCTTGGGCTCTGTTCTTTCAAAAGAGTACTGTTGAAAGTTTTCATCACGTTGTTCTAATATTGGAGCAACAAAGTCTCTGCTGAGACCATGATGATGTGAAAGCAATTCACTCGATTGGCTTGGTTGGGGGATATCATCTTTTTTGTTTGGACTCTGCAAATTCATCAGGTTTATCTGCGGGGCATAATAACCAATGTTATTACATCCACTCGGGTTTTCAGGTAATGAGTGGATGCTGCTAACTGACAGTGGACATGCATCACTACCATGGGGCAACTTGTTCTTATATGTGTTCCTTGAGTCGTTCTTGTAATCTCCCTGTTGAACAAGCACAGGAGAAAGAGGAGTAGATAGATTGGGAAAATTAACCTGATTCTGAGATTCACCAATCAATTGAGCAGGAGGTGGGACATAAATACCATTACTGTGGTCTACTTTAGGTATCACCTTGCTGGCTTCATCACGCACACACTGCTCATAATAATTCACCTTAGCAGAAGAATCCACTTGAACAATGCCATTAACAGCAACAACATATTGATAATCAGGGTCACTCGGTTGAACAGTAGCAGCATCTACAGGGCATGAGTTTTCAGATTCAGTCAACGGAACCAAAAAAATTCGGAGCCTTTGGGAGCCCCCAAGCTTCTCGAGTCCATAATATTCCTCTATCATATTCTGAAGATCTTCATCAGAAGAGACGGATATAAGGGCGTCAAGATCCTCTCCTGGAAGCTGGTATTTGAAAGTATGAGGCTGGTTACAGATGGCTAATGTTTTCTTCATAAGCTCTCCCCATGAAATATTCTTCCTTATGGAAATCATACGTGTATCTCCACCAACGTATCTGAGTTTTCCATCACTAGGTCGAGGCAGTATTCTACCACCAAAACTGCATAGGAATTTTATTTTTCCCGTCTGAGAACAGTCAGAAGTTCCTAATCCAGAAGATTTTAATGACTGTGAAGATTCAGATTTAGTTAAAGGCGGAATACTTGATCCTGAAGTAGCTTGATTATAGAATAACTCTGTAGTAGCTCCCCCAGGGACATGCCCAAACGATCCAACTTTCTGATTATACGTGAGCTCATTCTCTATATAAATACCATTTTCAATTTCGGTACTAGACCCTCTTGCAGAAGCAAATTCAGTTATGTCAGAAGCACATTCAGAATCCATTCTAGTCAACCCAAGAAGTCTTGTGAGATCTTCATAACCCGGATATTGGCTTTGCTTACCTTGAGGTAAAGCTCTATTATCATGCTTTTCAATAAAACCAGACAGAATAGGA
Organism: Solanum virginianum; assembly: GCA_000787875.1. NCBI lineage: Eukaryota > Viridiplantae > Streptophyta > Magnoliopsida > Solanales > Solanaceae > Solanum > Solanum virginianum. The sequence goes on along the minus strand of DF364365.1, from coordinate 2,136 downwards.
ACTATTCTTGAAGAAGGATCCTGAAGAGCTTCCATAGAAAATACTCCACCAGTCTGTACAGGTACATGGTTATTTACATTATTTTGCAAAGATATGCCATCACTCAGGATAACCTGCTGAGATGATTCTTGCTGGATCCATTGACCAGAAGGGTCAAGCACCCCGGTGATCATAGTTTAAGTCTTTGGATGAATCTAGTGGCATATAACCAGTATCTTGGCAGTTCAAGGCCTCAATACACCATTCAGACGTCACCAGAACATGAAAGATGCAAGAACTCCCTACAGTCCCTACGGCGAACTAACTAAATTCCATTTACTTCCAGATTTTTCACTACCACCTTATCAAACACAATAGCAAAATTGGCCTTCCTACTCCCCTACTTACACTGAGATCCTTCTATCTCCTTTTTTCTTCCTACTGATAATATTCGCACTAAAATAGACAAAACAAATATATTATAAAAATGAAAAAAGAATATACGTACTTCTCCAACTAGACAATCCCTCTACAGTCTATGCACACAGAAAACGCCTGAAAAATGGGGGGAAAAAATATTAGCAGCAAAACAATCTGACAATCTTGCCTTGTCCCTCGTCAATTCTCCTCCCGATCAGCAATCAATCGATCTGAAAATTAAATTATCAACAAAAAAACATATTAGAACAAACTAAAAAAATTTAAGATAAAACCTAAAGTAACAGACCGATCATATAATCTAATTATGCGATCAAATCAGACGCCCCTGAATTCAACAATCAATTCACCAAAACCTACACATGAAAAAAAAAAGACACATACGGTAGACTCACTCCGTTGAAACGCCTGAATTTGAAGAGTTGGGGAAATGAACAAGGGTTTAATAATCAAACTAGATACATGTATTTAAGAGATCAATGAGAAAATTAAGGAAAGTGTGTGTGAGAGAGAGAGTGGCGTACGCCCGAAGCGACGGAGAGAAAGAGCCATTTGGTAACGAAGGGGACTCCACTTATTTGTTTGTATGTGTATATACACATTACGCATATACTCTTGGATTATTCATTGGCCATTGTTGAATAACCTGAAAAGTGCTTTTACTGCTCAACTAATTAATTAAGGTTAAAAATGGGAATATATATTTCTTTTGGCGCGTTTCGTTGTCTTACGTGGACTTGTATTGTTTGAGGTCACAATTGTCAGTCATACAGACCAATCGAATGCAATTTATACGTCAAGGACCCATGTTCTTTACAAGTGAATCAACACTGATCGCCCGAAAAAAGAAAAATTACTAAATAATATTATCTACAATGATCGAACCGATGCATTTTATATTCGAAAAAGGGTAAAATATGTAATATAAAATAAAATAAATTTTTATCATTAGTTTGATTTAAAAGTGTCACTTTGTTAATACTTTGATCTAAAAAAATTCTTATGGGTTACTTTCAGGGTTATAAACAAATATCAAACCATCATCATACTGAATAAAACAAATATATATATATATATATATATAGATAAGGTCGTCTCAACCATAAGGCCACTAAAGCAATCGCTTGGGGTCTCAATTTTTTTGGGGCCCCACTTTCTCCCAAAAATATATATATATATATATATATATATATGATATTGTCAAAAGAATTTCATGTATTGATAATTTAAAAAAATGAATAGAAAATACAATATAAAGATTGTTTTAACAATTGAGAAATAAAATAGTTTTTAGTTAATTGTAGCATCATTTCTTATGTAGCTATCTATTTTGTTGTCTCATTTGTATTATGAATGTTATCATAAACCAACATTATTATTCTTATATTTAGTTTTTTAAAGGAAAGGAACATATATATATATTGTTAATAAAAGTCTTTAAAATGTTTATCCTTCCAATTTATTTTTAAAAAAATTCCCTTTCACTATTTTTATTATCTCTTAAAAAATATTTATTCTTCCAATTTATTTTTTTAAAATTTCCCTTTCACTATTTTTATTATCTCATTATTGAATATTTTTAAGTCTTTCAAAGGGTCAAACTTTCTCCATTATAGAAAATCTATTGTTTTGTGTTTATAAAAAGATCAACTTATTATGAAATGAATTTAAAGTTAACTAGAATAATTTTACGAGGAATAATAAAACAGATAATTAATC